>LPNX010112219.1:6839-33203 GCA_001517045.1 Pseudotsuga menziesii | reverse complement strand
GAGAAGGATCCAAACTCGAAGCCTAAAGAAGAAAGAAAAACAGTATCAAAAGCAGGATCAGCTCTTTACCACTTATCAGAGAAAATCAAGAAAATACAAGCAAGTTTAGAGCCAATCAGCATTGGGGGATGAGGAACAGGTACAAACCTTGGGGAGTCCAAGAGAAGATTTAGCAGCTGAAACAGTACAGGATATCTCAAATCCTGATGAGATAGTCAGGCAAACCAAGAAGATTAACCTCTTCTTTGACCAGCAGGAAAAACACAAGCAGTTCAAACAAGAATTGCCCAAAGATTCAAATTCTCTCTTCTCAGAACAGCAGGATATGGAAGAGGAGAAGGAGCATGAAGAATTTGGTGAGGATGCAACTTCTGAACAACTCCCAATAAAGAAGAAGAAAAAGAAAGCTTCCAAGAACAGCAAGAAGATCAAAAGACTGAAACTTGAGCTAAAAGAACTTAAACAACAGAATGAGAAATTAAAGGAAACTAATTGGAAGCTAAAGGTTCAGAGGAAACGTATCACCAAGCAGGCCTATAGATGGTACAAACAGAGGAAAGTTTACAAGGCTAAATATGAAAGGATGAGGATTCTCTATGCATCTCGGGCATCAACAGATGCCTCCTCACAGACTGAAGACTAAATGCAGGATAATCAGTAGTAAATTTTGGTTTTGAACAGGGTCAAAGTTTTTGGCATGAGGACATGCTGTGGTTTCTTCTTGGGGGAGATGTTGGGCACTGTTTTTGACCCCTTTTTGCCTCTTATATAACCCTCATTTCCTTCATAAAACCTCCATTTTGACTAAGAGCTTTAAAGTTCATCTATAAACCATGGTTAAAAAGGTATTATGTCATTTGCTTATTAATAAATTGAGTTTTGTAATTTTTTAGGCATTTTAACTAGGATTTTTGCTTAGACTACGGGATGTACTAACTTCCCGCAATTCCTCCAAGGTTGAGTAATTACAGGACAGCTAAGAGGGAAACGGAAGATCAAGAATGGATCCTTAATGTCCACAGATGGACGAACATCTAACAGTCAGATGAAGTAGCCTGTGCAGGTGGCGAGTCAAGCAGAGTCAAATGTGGCCACCCGTTCTGCATTTCACATAAAAGAAGGAGCAAACGCTGATCTCGTGGAACCCCACGATCCTGAAGAAGATCTCGCAGCCTCTAGCATTAATTAGCAGCAGGATTATAGCAGTTTCAGTTTAGTTTAGAATTTGTATAAATCTATTCCAAGATATTGAAGTTGGGCATCACGATTTTTGAAAGAGAAACGCATTGTGTTTTCAATTTGTGGGATCTCTGTGTAAATACTCTCGTTGGTGAATGATTATCAAACTTTAGTTCTGTAATTTCTTTCCTGTGCGTGGAGTAAAGCTTTGGAGGGCCCCCATTGTTGAGCTCTCGCACATTTTTCATTTGCCGGTGTAGAAATCAATGAATGCAGCGATTTCCCTTCTGTGCAAGCGTTGAATACATTGGTATGGTTTCTTTGTAGTTTCCAGTTCATAAATTGCAGCATAGGTTCAGTTCATCTCTTCATTGATTCTATTGATGCTCTGTTTCTTCCCTTTACAGTTCAAATTATAAATTTCATTGTGCTGCATACCACCCACGATTTTGATAAACTCTGTTTTATTTAATGGTCAAGATTGAATGCGTTGAAGGCAAATCAAGATTTAATTCATTATATATTGCTGAGAATCCAAATGAGTAATGGTAAAGAACATTTACAGATTATGAAGAATATCTTGTAAGAGAAATTAATTAGTGAATGTGTCTTCAGCGCTGGTAGAACTCTGTGATTTGAGCTTAGGTTTTAGATTTGTTATTGTTTTTCTTTTCTTTACTTCAGTCTTTCATGTTTTCACAAATCAACCACTGTAAGTTTAAAAAGAAACAATGAAATCACCCTTGTAAGAGGATTTTGTCTCTGTGACCTACAGCCTTTTAGTTTCCATCAGTAGATTCATTTCCAGTTATCTAAATTCCAACTGAGTTCAGCTTCTCTGTCCTAAACTTGGATGTGTCTCGAAGTTCACAAACCCGGATTGATTTTAAATTCAAGTTCTGATTAACACTGATAGATCAGAGCCCAACAACGACTGCCTCCATTTATGCACAATTCACAAAAATGTTGAATGAATATATTTACTTTTGGTAATATTATTATTTTTGGTAGTATTATTAGTAGTACAACTACTTAACTTGAGGTCGATAAACATCAATGGATCACAAGTTAAGTGCCAAGAATAAGTTATTTTTTACTTGTTCTCAAATTCTTCTAAATAAGTTAGTTGTCTACCACCAAGTGCCCCTTATCCATGCATCAAATAACTATCAGTTATCCATGCACCACTTACCAGTTAATTTTTACATTATGTTTTTCTTAATTTTTTATTTGGAATATTGATGTAATTATTATTATTAATTGCATGGATAGTCATTTATTCTTTTAAAATTCATAATTAACAATTTAAAAAAAAAATAGCTTTGTTAACATGTGATAAGTACAATTCGTGATAGTTGGAAAAATTAAACTTCAACTTCAACTTCAACCTGTTAATTAAAACTCCAATAATGATGATAAAAAGTTATTCAATTATTAGATACAACTATTAACTTAACTACATGATTATACAACTTTAGCTTAACTTCAACTTCGATCACGAATTTTTCTTGAAGTACAATTGTTGATATATTAACTTTTAAATTAACTATTAGATACAACTACCAGATTAACTCCAATCATGATACACCTATTAGATTAAATTTAGATGAACTATTAGATGAGCATTTAGTTGTACTCCAATGACTCCATCCTTTAGGCTGCAAAGTGGACATTCATTGCAACTAAACATGCACCACCTTCAAAATTGCAATTCCAGCAGTCCAAATTGCAATTTCAACAATTTCCCCATCCCTGAAATCTGACAAAAATAGCCAAATAAAGTGCAAATCCTGTGAAGTTTAGCTCACTCCACACATAAATGCTAAATTTTTAAAATAAAATATTTCTTGATAAGATTGATTGCCATTGCGATTGTGCATTAATATATTCTTTTACTTCTCATTTACAATGATGCTTGTCATTCGTTAGTCATTGTTACGGTTGTTATCATTCAACTTCTATATTTCTGCGTGTAATTTACCCAAGTGGTCCTCATGTAATCTGCCTAGTGTCCCAATCCTCACACAAACTGTATTTGGTAATTCCTGAACGAGTTTCGTCTATATTTTCCCTGTATTTTGTATATAATTTGTCGTTTATTATTTCTAGTATGGAAGAATCTTTTACCATCAGGAAAATAAGCAATAATGAGGGCTACCTTGGAGTTTTTGCTATAATTTGTCGTTTATTATTTCTAGTATGGAAGAATCTTTTACCATGAGGAAAATAAGCAATAATGAGGGCTACCTTGGAGTTTTTGCTAGTAAGAAACCAAATCCTGAACTTGAGGGGATCAAATTCATGTTTAGAGTTGCGAGATGCCAATGAAAAGATGTCAGTGGTTGAGTTTGTACGGATTCTTAGAAGAAACGTTGAGAAAGTAATCATAAGAAAAGGGGCTAAGAAAGATCGAGGGACCTAATTCTATGTGGAAGATGCAATGGGTGAACGAATTGAAGATGGAAGCATCATATGGCAGGCTTTTGGTAATGCCCAAACTCATACAGTCCAATTTCACTCCATTATACTAAAATTGGCTAATGAACACAACATATGTCCACTGATTTAAATCCTTGAACATAAAACCCATGACTTGTTTAGTCAATGAACATTCTAATGGACCAACAAAAAATGAAATACACAAAGGCCCCTAATTGATACCTTTTGGTTCCAATACTACTCAACTCTTTATTTATCCAAGAGGTCTCTGTATGTATAGATGTTGTTGGAGCTAATTTTTATTCAAGTACAAAACATGAAAGAATTTATACAACTCCTTGTTTGGAATATCTGATGCATAGGTTACTTGGCCTATTTTCTACTAGATTTGGTAACAGAAATAGAACTTGGGCACAAGTTAATAATTATTATGGTTTTTAAGCAAGTTTTGCTAGTATGCTTGGATTTAGACAAGCACCCAATCTCATACTACAATTTATGATAGATGGTAGGTCATTGACAAGCAAATAATAGAGGTGTATGTAGATTTCCTTGCAAGTATATGTTTTTGAAATTCACCATTGGAGCTCAACAATAATTGATTAAAAACTTCATTCAACATTAAATCCAAAAGCTAAAAACGAATTTATCTAGTCCCGCTACTACATACCCAATCAATTCCTTTACCTTTTCTTAACACATAGCGAGAATAGTAAATATAGGATAGTAGCTCTAGGGAGTCGATTCTTGAGCCTCTAAGGGAAGGTATACTATACGAAATTCTTGTTTAGAGTACACACAATATACACAGCCTAAGAACACCTAACAATTCTTGTTTTAAATATCGATATTGAAGGTAGACATAATTTTCTGGAACAACAGAGAAATGCCCAAAATGTTAATTTGGTAACATAGTAGCTTTGTAGCATCCAATAGGTAAAAAGAACTGCACAAAATATTTTTAAATGAATATGATGAAAATAATGAAAACTAAGGAGTATGCATGACTTACCAAGGTTTACATACATCTATCATTCATCAAACATGACAAGTATTCAATAGGATCCAATAAATACATTAAAAAAATCTAAGCTTGTTCTTTCCCTTTTGCTCTTATTCCAACAATAAGATCTTGACATATCATTTCCATGACGACATATCTCTATAACACAAATAACTCAACTTCTCTTCCTCATAGATCTTTACCTCTACTATACCAAGTTCCTTTTTCTTGAAGATATTTAGCTCTATTGTTTTAATTCATCCCCCAAAATTAACATTTGACATGAATATATTTGTATATCCATTGTGTAGTCAATCCTTCTATACTTTCTCTCATAAATATTGTAATCACTTGAGACAACTTCTCTCATGCAATTGTCATCATGAGGTAGTGATTAAAGAATTCCCAAGTGTTAAAGTTACGACATCATGAGTCAATCTTGTGCACAAAGATTGAGCCTTGTGTATCGAGGTAGTTCCTTAGGGATCCTGAGTTTGACTCAAGAAAATTGGAGTGGAATCTTGAGTTGGAATCAAGAATGAATAAGCCTTATGTGTAATGGTTAATCCTAACGTGTTTAGGAAAGTGCTTTGTATGTCAATGTGATGGTGTTGTACAATACTGCTTGTCAAGACTAGGGTCTTGTGTGTCAAGAAAAATCCTCATGTGCTGAGGTGGTGCTTCATGTGTTGAGGTAATGATGTGAAAGTCGAAGCATGAATGGTGTGTGATGTACTACTAACCATGGTATTAGAGGTGGATAAGATATTAAGTCTCCTCTATAGGCTTCCCACCTCTAGAGTGAATTACTTTAGCATATGACCACTTGAAATGATAGTAGAACAAGATGATCACATCATTGGAAAAACCTCCTTAGTATATTTGATATGATAGATAAATTAAAGTTGGCACATGTGGACCATGCATATAATACAAGATACAAAGATTAGATGTGTTAAGATAAGAGAGAACTTGAATTGTTCACTGCAGTGATGCTAACAAGAAATACTTCAGTTAAATAAGAGAGATCTCGAATTGTTCACTTTAGTGATGTTAACAAGAAAGACTTCATTTAAAAGAGTTAACTAAGTGTTAACAAAGAATATCAAATTATCGAAGTGTTTGTATGGAACTTGTGTGGCGACACTTGAGTTAAACTAAAAACAGTGACACATGAGTTAGAAACCTAACTAGGTGGTATAGAATCCAGTTGAAGGCCAAGTTCATCCTTAAGTAGAAGATCTAATTAACTAAGTGTTTACATGATGGAACTTAAGTTAAACTAAAAGATGTCACTTGATTTAGCAACCTAACTAAGTGATATATCATCTAGTTGGAAGGAAATTTCATCCTGAAGTCAGAAGACAAAGATATAAGCCAAGAATGATATACATTGCACACTTGCCATGATGGCTTTGATGAGATCAAGGTGAAGAGTGAATCTCTCTTGAAGGAAAGTGTGCATGTGACCAAAACTGCGAATTGGTTTTGTGTTGGATATGCTGTTGGGTTCTTCTCGTATTCTATCTTATCTCTTGCTATGATATTGCAGCAAGGGTGCTTGATGTAATATGCTCATTGTAAATACATTCTCTGTTGTCTATCATTATACTAAGGAGTATTTTCTTGGGTTTTCTCCCTCATGTTTTATAGGGTTTCACAAGGGTAAATTTTATGTCTCATGTGAATGTTTATGCTTATAATTATTTGCTGATTTCAAGTACTTTTATAATTCCACATTTAAGATAAATAAATCAACATGGTATTAAAGTGTAGGGAATGAAAGAGCTAAGTTTTTCCATCAATATAGAGCCTATGTTGATATTGAGTGGTAGAAGTTGAGTACAATACTTGAAGAATAATGGCTTGAATCTTAGCAACCAAAATACAAACATGAAGGAACTTTGAACTTCAATACATGGAAGGACAGGATTCTAAATATCTTGGAAGAGCATGATCTAGATGGATATGTATCTAGTGTTGTTAAAGAGCCTACTAGAAAAGTTGTGCGCAATGATTTCAAGAAGAATCAATCCAAAGCAAAGAGAATCATTTAAGATTCTATGGAATACAATATGATGCTAGTTATTACTCCATTGAAGACTACAAAGGAGTGCTTCGCAACTTTGACCAATCTTTATGAGAATAAGGCTCCCAATTAGAAAAGAGTTGTAATGTCCCCAAACTTTGTGATAACACCATGGAGAACCTCCTATCCCTTTAGAAACCCATGATTCCTAGTGGAATAATAAATTATTTAATAAGGGGTCATTTTGATAAAGTAATTACCCAAAGTATTTAAATTTGTTAAATTTAGGATTATAAATATTTTATTATTATATATTATGAATATATTTAAATTTTGTACCTCGTATATGTGTTAGGGGGATAATGTGGCACTTAAGATCATGTAGACCCAATGAGTTGTCACTCTAAATGGAAACCAGGAGCAAATCAAGGAAGATCCAAAAATACAAGAAAAAAGATAGAAAGTAGCATAAAGAAATTAGTCAGAAAAGCAAGCACAAAGCAGCAGCCAAGTGCAAGAAAAGTTGTCAGCATAAAAAGAAAGAAAATTTAGGAAACAAAGGAGGGTGAAATTTCCAAAAGAGAGAAAATCATGTTAGTCTAAAATGTTGGAAACAAGGTGGGCGTAGTTTCCAAAGGGAGAAAATTCATGTTAGTCGGAAATGTAGGAAAACAAGGAGAAGAAAGCAAGAAAGTTTCCATTCAGTCAATGAGAGTGCATGGTTGAGCTAGGGACCATAAGCCACAACTTCAAGATTTACTAAGAATATATCTAATTCAATAAAAAATGAGAGTGCACCCCTCTCACATCTTTTGGTCATTTTGTTCTTGCCTGGAGAGTGTTGCTTCTCAAAGGTTGACGAATGTGCCTCAACTAAGATTTGGGTGATATGACCCTAAGAAAATGTGTCCATCCAAATGATTTCAGTGTATCCATTAATGGATTTTATTGCATGTTATGAAGAAAATTCCATCCCAAGTCGAGACACCAGTCTTTGATTGGGACTCTTCCATTCGAGTAATATTGACAATTCCAATCCCTTCTCTTCTCTATGTAGATTATGAGATTACTGATGTATGTATGAGTTCTATTAAGAGGTATTTTGGCCCTATAATGGTGTAAAATTTCTTTCCTTATTATCATATATCCATATTTTCTCTAGTTGTTGCAGAAGTTTGGGATTCAAACCTTTCAATTCCTAAGTGATATTGGCCTCCATTCTCTTTGTATTGCTATCTCCCGTTAATGGATGATTAATTAAGAATGTTGTCAGATCTATTTCATAAGTCACTCCAAGGTTGCTTAGGAAAAGTTAGAGATCCAATCCTTGCTTATGAGGATTGTGGAAATAAAGAGGAAGAACCACTACTTGTGTTATTTTTCCTAATTTGGATCATGGATCAACGACTGAGGGTTTCTCTGTAATGTCCCCTTTTTAAAAATTTGGAGAAATGCACAAATTGGACAAAATTTGAGCTTAACTAGTCATAACTCTAGAGCGTTCCAAATTTCACCAAATGGTCCCAAATTTGAAAGGAGATGGTATGGTGAGTATTAAAACATACAAAGGTGTTTTATGGATACTTTGTATCAGAATTTAGACCTCCATAAACAGTTTTTGTGCTAATGACAAAAAGACCAAAATTACTAGGAAATTTTGTTCAAATCCACCCAAGGGTGATGGCCAAACTAGCTCTCCAAATCAAGTACAAACCTCCAAAATTTAAGAACAAAGTATGGGAATGAGTATCATACATCAATGACTATCCTTAATCCTTTTTATTATGTTCTGCAACATTTGTAGGGTAACTTTAAGTGAAATTGCTTATGGGGAATTTGCATAACTAGCTCGATTTTGACATATGAAATGTGGAGTTAAAGGTTCACATAAATATGTGACATATAGGGACCATATACAGAATACCAATGGATTCCCCAACAGTATTAAACAACGTATAAATCCCTTCATACAAGTGTAATACTCCAAAATTTCATAAAAATTTAAAATTTTTCTTATGACAATAAATGTTTACATTCGTCACTTAAGAGGGATATTTAACTGTTAATAGTTAATGTATTAAGGTCTAAACTAGAACTAAAAACTGATTCCTTTAATAAATTCTGTTTCTGCATATTTAATTATTTGCTTTCATAATTCAGAATTAAAGATTGATTTAGCGGGTGTTGATCTGGAGTAACATGAGCTGAAACATCTGTTTGTTTACTATGTACTAAAGTTTGTTTTATTGTTTGTAAACACGAAGGAACTTTAGTTCAAGTACGAGGCTTACTTATCTTTTTAGCTAATGCAGTGAAGTGATGCTTCTTGTACAGGTTCTCTTTACAGGTAAGACGTTTTTGTAATCCAGATTAAGGATCAAGATTAACCATCTCAACTTAGCATAATAAATGCTAGTATATTTGTTTAATTTCTAGCTTTGAGCAAAAGGGAGGTATTGACGAACTGTAACTTTTCCATATATAAAAATTACTAAGTCGTTACTCAAAGTTAAGATATTAAGTTTGCCTGTGAAAATTCTTCTTATTTATCTACCTATAATCTCAAGTACTTGGAAATACAAGCATAAGATAGAAATAGATATTTTCTTCCTAGTTTTAACTATAACTTATACATCATATATATATATATTTTTATATTTCTTTTTTTGTTTTTAGACTAAAAGAATCCTACAAGCATTCTGGAGAAATATAAGTTCTGCAACTAGATCTTATCTTACAATGTTACTTGTATCAAGGTATAATCTGAGGCTATTATTTCATAAACTTAGGTTTTAAAGAAATGACTATTATATAAGAAACTATCAGCTTCGTGCTCAATAAGTTCTATTAAAACCTAGGTAATGGCCAAGTGTAAATGCAACGGCTCCAAGATAAGTTTATAAGTGATGTAATTTTGCTTTGTTTATGGGTGGAAAGTCATTACCTAGAGAACGATTTTAAAACCAAATCCTTGCACATATTACTACCCTTTTACATGGTTTTCATTCTATAGTTAATAAATCCTATTTAAGTAAGATTATGACAATGATACCTTTTCAAAATTATGCTATGCATATTATGTGACAAATAAATCTATTGAGTTTCGAAAGAGATTATAACGAAGGTTTATGTTAACTTCTTGTTTGTAGGCTACACCAAAAAGGGCTCTCGAAACTATAGAGAAAAACCCATAATTCAAATACATATTGAACTCCATGTGGTCGATGGTTAATGGTTAGGGTTTTTGACTTGGGTAAACATACTATAAAGATATCCAAAACCCTAATTTTTTGCATTTACCCTATCTTTTTACTGCTATGGAGAGGGCCACAGGCTCATGGCTGCATGACCCTGCTACCATCGTTTTTGTTTATGAGAGTAATGGTTTTTGACTCCAAATACTGGCTCTGCGAGTGGCCTTAACCCTTGGAACTGCTAAATGTATTCATCGACTGCTAGCAGAGTAGTCTCTAGTTTTTTAGCTCATCGCTTTCCTGGAGTTTTTCGCTGATAGTTAGGAGGTTGGAAAATAGTCTTAGCTGTGCCTTTCTTACCTCATCAAGATTTATTGACAGTACTTATATTAGATTGCTAGGGTAAAAGAGTTCCTTGGCCAAAGTTTATGTGCAAATGAATCTCTGCGTGGCCGAGGGTGATTTCTCCAGGTAAGCTTTTTCTTGCAAAAGCTTTATCTTATTTTTACTGTAGCTAGTTTTCTTTTATAAATAAGAGCATAATTTTTCTTTATTTTAATGTGCAGGTTGTTTATAGATGCAACTAGAGGTGGGGTAGCATAGAATGCTTCGGGAGGAAGTATCCTGAGGTTCCTCGTGCGATGATGTCTGGGGTTAAGGGTGATACTGTTCCACTGAGATACGAATTCTTTGTTGTGGTTATAATGTACACTGTTTAATTGGAAAGGCCGTGTGGCCGTGACTTAAATGTTTTGAAGAAATACTTGCAAGGTCGTTTGGCCGTAACTCAATTCACAGTAATAATTTTTGGGATAGGCCATTAGGCCATGACTCCGTTGGAAACTACTGTGGTTTTATTTTTAAAATAAGTTAGGTTTTTTAATTTGCAGGCTTGTTTAAAATGATAGCCATAAGGCTCGACCAGTGGGTTGTTAAGACTGATAAAGGATAGAGACAGTTTGTTTTTGAAAAGAACCTGATTTATTTTAATACATTTTGTAGCCTTTTGCAATTACAGCCTCCGAATATAAGGTGTTTACGTTGATAAAATAATATATTTTATTTAAATATTAATACAATGTTGCCTTATTATTAAATGTTAGTAGTAGAAATGTAATTTTTCTTGGTTGTAGGGTTCGACCCCGTGACTTGGTCTAAATTGTTATTTTCACACATTAGTTTTTAATTTAAGTTTTTAGGTTATAATTATAACTCTGTGTAATTTTAATAAAATTCTACTCTGCTGTGTAGATATTGATTTGGATTACTTCCTTTATATTTTTGTTTTGTTTTGTTTTGTTATAGTATATAATTAATAAACAATATAATGTTGTTTTCTGTGAAATTCTTATTTAATAGAAGACATTTATGAAATATATAATTGTATTTGTATAAATGAAGAATTTTTTCTTAAAGAAAATGTGGGTAAAACTGCAATAACCCTATTCTGTAAAAGAGAAGGAAAAGAAGGTCATGGTTGACAGTTTCCCTAAATTAGGGTTTTGTATAATTTTATTTATTTATTTTAAAATCTCTGTAGAGTCAATATTTAACTGTAATGTGTTTAAGTTTGATCCTTACTTACAATAGTAATGAAATTACCTATATGTTAATACCAAACCTAGTGATTACTATACTTCATTTTACTGTTTATAGGTTACTTCTATTTGTGTTATTTTCCTGTTTCCTATAATATTTAACAACTATATGTGTTTATAATATTTTAATCTTTAAATAGTAATTATTACTGTGTTAAAAGAACACCATTACACATACTGTGTACTGGTTTTTTAAAAGGTCTTTCTTTAAGATAGTTTTGTTTATGTTTAAAGTAATGTATTCTAGCTAAGGAAACTTCTAAAATAGAAAATATTTCTTCTGAGCATTCCTATATAGAATATGTACAAAGTAAATAAACATAATCCTACATTCTCGATTTGATTTATCCATTAGAATTTAATCTCACCTACTGTACTAGAGTACTACCTTCTTGAAGGTGTGGAAAAATACAACTAGGTATTTTATTCATCAGTAAACTTGAAATTAACTCTAATGATTCATTCTAATCCATCTCTAATCCATAATTAATCTATCTATAAACAATAAAATATTTTCTCCAAGTACTTTTAATAACAGATGAAGCACACACATAAACATATTATTTCCTAAATTCATTCCTTCTTGTTCTTAAACTTGCATAGAGAAATTAGAAAGAAAATGTAGAACCTAGTAATGTAGCAGAGGAGAAAACAACTTAAGGAACCTATTCCTCCCAACCAACTCGTGAAGATAGCTAAACTACAAATCTTAGGACCCCCGAGCCTGTCTACTGGTCCACCTAGTTGAAAGCACTGGGTGAGAGAACTGGTTTAGAAACCTCTACAACTCCTCAGACTAATCAACAGTAATATTTCTATCTGTAGCAGTAAGAAATCATCTCAAATCAGCTACACTAATTCAGAACTTCAACACTTTTCACTCAAAAATCTTCTGCTTGTCCCCTCCATCGAATTTCGTGTGCACTAATTTCACTCAAAAATTTCACAAGTAAAGAATGAGTAGCCCCAGCTGAATTCAATGGGAAGTTTTATTAGCATGTCTAGGTCTTTTGGGTCAGTTTTCACTTAATGAGCCACCTACTATTGTTCCACTTTTTTTGGGAACATGACCACAAAAATAGGGACGTTGCCTCCTGCAACAACTAGAAGTAGTTTGAGGTTACTTCCAAGTGTCAATTTGCTCTCAACCCAGCCTATTCCACCAATTGGCCAGTAAAACACCCATTTAAGAACCTCCTTAAGCTATTGTCTCATCTTTCATTTATTTAATAATAAAATATTCAACAATTAAATGCATTTATCCTTGACCCCTCTTGGTCATTAATTACAAATTTTATAATAAAATTAAAACATAATGTATCCTAAAACATAAAATGTTTTTGCAAATTTGGGGTATGTGACATACACACCCTGTTTAATATAACATCGTTCTTGATGTTATTTTATTCATCATCCTCAGAGTTTCCCTGGAAGAGAAATGGATATGATGCTCGCATATGACTCTCCAATTCCTAGGTGGATTCTTTTGGACTAAGGTGCTTCCATTGCACCTTCACCCGCCCAATGGTGCGATTCCGAAGCAAGATCTCCCTCCTTTTGAGGATACAATCCGGTTCCACCAGAAAATCTCCTTCGGGTTCCACCTGCACATCATTCCAATTTATAACATGAGTAG
Organism: Pseudotsuga menziesii; assembly: GCA_001517045.1. Lineage (NCBI taxonomy): Eukaryota > Viridiplantae > Streptophyta > Pinopsida > Pinales > Pinaceae > Pseudotsuga > Pseudotsuga menziesii. The sequence goes on along the minus strand of LPNX010112219.1, from coordinate 20,125 downwards.
CATCATGTACATTTTTTTAATACAGAGATATGAAAAACATTATGAACCTTCAAATTTGGCGGTCCAGTTGATATGCCACCTGTCCCATTCTGGATAGTATCTCAAAAGGCCCACAATATCTGTAACACCCCATATTTTGACTTAGGCATGTTTATCAGCGAGACTTATTACACTATAGTTGCTTATTATCCGTGGACTTAGCTATACTGAGTAAACTATATTTTGGCATGTTAAACCTAATTATATACTGATTATGATGTTATCATGCTTATGCTCTGATTATGATGTTATCATGTTATAATGCTTATGCTCTGATTATGATGTTATGATGTTATCATGCTTATGTCGATGCTTTGATTATGATGTTATGATGATTAACATGCTTATGCAAATGCCCTGATTATGATGTTATCATTTTTATGATATGTGATTACTCTATTGTGGTCACCAGGATATTTCTTTGTTTCATAAACATATGCTCGATTGCCATTCTTGATATGATGTGATCTTCTCTCAAGTAATCCTTCTCTATACTTTCTCTCATAAATATTGTAATCCTTGATTTAGCGGGTGTTGATCTGAAGTAACATGAGCTGAAACATCTGTTTGTTTACTATGTACTAAAGTTTGTTTTACTGTTTGTAAACATGAAGGAACTTTAGTTCAAGTCTGAGGCTTACTTATCTTTTTAGCTAATGCAGTGAAGTGATGCTTCTTGTACAGTTTCTTTTTATAGGTAAGACGTTTTTGTAATCCAGATTAAGGATTGAGATTAACCATCTCAAGTTAGCATAATAAATGCTAGTATATTTGTTTAATTTACAGCTTTGAGCAAAAGGGAGGTATTGTCGAACTGTAACTTTTCCATATATAAAATTACTAAGTCGTTACTCAAAGTTAAGATATTAAGTTTGTCTGTGAAAATTCTTCTTATTTATCTACCTATAATCTTAAGTACTTGGAAATACAAGCATAAGATAGAAATAGATATTTTCTTCCTAGTTTTAACTATAACTTATACATCATATATATTTTTTATATTTATTTTTCTGATGTTAGACTAAAACAATCCTACAAGCATTCTAGAGAAAGATAAGTTTTGCAACTAGATCTTATCTTACAATGTTACTTGTATCAAGGTATAATCCGAGGCTATTATTTCATAAACTTAGGTTTTAAAGAAATGACTATTATATAAGAAACTGTCAGCTTCGTGCTCAATAAGTTCTATTAAAACCTAGGTAATGGCCAAGTGTAAATGCAATAGCTCCAAGATAAGTTTATAAGTGATGTAATTTTGCTTTGTTTATGGGTGGAAAGTCATTACCTAGAGAATGATTTGCCAAGTGTAAATGCAACGGCTCCAAGATAAGTTTATAAGTGATGTAATTTTGCTTTGTTTATGGGTGGAAAGTCATTACCTAGAGAATGATTTTAAAACCAAATCCTTGCACATATTACTACCCTTTTACATGGTTTTCATTCTATAGTTAATAAATCCTATTTAAGCAAGATTATGACAATGATACCTTTTCAAAATTATGCTATGCATATTATGTGACAAAGAAATCTATTGAGTTTCGAAAGAGATTATAACGAAGGTTTATGTTAACTTCTTGTTTGCAGGCTACACCAAAAAGGGCTCTCGAAACTATAGAGAAAAACCCATAATTCAAATACATATTGAACTCCATGTGGTCGATGGTTAATGGTTAGGGTTTTTGACTTGGGTAAACATAGTATAAAGATCTCCAAAACCCTAAATTTTTGTATTTACCCTATCTTTTTACTGCTGTGGAGAGTGCCACAGGCTCATGGCTGCGTGGCCCTGCTACCATCGTTTTTGTTTATGAGAGTAATGTTTTTCGACTCCAAAGACTGGCTCTGCGAGTGGTCTTAACCCTTACAACTGCTAAATGTATTCCTCAACTGCTAGCAGAGTGGTATCTGGTTTTTTAGCTCATCGCTTTCCTGGAGTTTTTCGCTGATAGTTAGGAGGTTGGAAAAATAGTCTTAGTTGTGCGTTGCTTACCTCGTCGAGATTTCTTGACAGTACTTCTCTTAGATTTCTAGGGTAAACGAGTTCCTTGGCCAAAGTTTCTATGCAAATGAGTCTCTGCGTGGCCGAGGGTGATTTCTCCAGGTAAGCTTCTTCCTGCAAAAGATTTATCTTATTTTTATTGTAGCTAGTTTTCTTTTATAAATAAGAGCATAATTTTTCTTTGTTTTAATGTGCAGGTTGTTTACAGATGCAACTAGAGGTCGGGTAGCATAGACTGCTTCGGGAGGAAGTCTCCACACTTCTCTACCAACTAGTAAGCCTCGGTTCTTGCCATAGGTTCCTCCTGCGATGATGTGTGGGGTTAAGGGTGATACTATTCCACTGAGATGCGAATTCTTTGTTGTGGTTATAGTGTACACTGTTTAATTGGAAAGGTCGTGTGGCTGTGACTTAAATGTTTTGAAGAAATACTTGCAAGGCCATTTGGCCGTAACTCAATTTACAGTAATACTTTTTGGGATAAGCCATTAGGCCGTGACTCCGTTGGAAACTGCTACGGTTTTATTTTTAAAATAAGTTAGGGTTTTTAATTCACAGGCTTGTTTAAAATGATAGCCATAAGGCTCGACCAGTGGGTTGTTAAGACTGATAAAGGATAGAGATAGTTTGTTTTTGAAAATAACCTGAGTTATTTTAATACATTTTGTAGCCTTTTGGAATTACAGCCTCCGATTATAAGGTGTTTACGTTGATAAAATAATATATTTTGTTTAAATATTAATACAGTGTTGCCTTATTATGAAATGTTAGTAGTAGAAATGTAATTTTTCTTGGTTGTAGGGTTCGACCTTGTGACTTGGTCTAAATTTTTATTTTCACAAATTAGTTTTTAATTTAATTTTTTAGGTTATAATTATAACTCCGTGTAATTTTAATAAAATTCTACTCTGCTGTGTAGATATTGATTTGGATTACTTCCTTTATCTTTTTGTTTTGTTTTGTTTTGTTTTGTTATAGTATATAATTAATAAACAGTATAATGTTTTTTTTGTGAAATTCTTATTTAATAGAAGACATTTATGAAATAGAGAATTGTATTTGTATAAATGAAGAATTTTTGCTTAAAGAAAATGTGGGTAAAACTGCAATAACCCTATTCTGGAAAAGAGAAGGAAAAGAAGGTCATGGTTGACAGTTTCCCTAAATTAGGGTTTTGTATAAATTTATTTATTTATTTTAAAACCTCAGCAGAGTCAATATTTAATTGTAATGTGTTTAAAGTTTGATCCTTACTTACAATAGTAATGAAATTACCTATATGTTAATGCCAAACCTAGTGATTACTATACTTCAGTTTACTGTTTATAGGTTACTTCTTTTTGTGTTATTTCCTGTTTCTTATAATATTTAATAACTATATGTGTTTATAATATTTTAAGCTTTAAATAGTAATTATTACTGTGTTAAAGGAACACCATTACACATACTATGTACTGGTTTTTTAAAAGGTCTTTCTTTAAGATAGTTTTGTTTATGTTTAAAGTAATGTATTCTAGCTAAGGAAACTTCTGAAATAGAAAATATTTCTTCTGATCATTCCTATATAGAATATGTACAAAGTAAATAAACACAATCCTACATTCTCGATTTAATTTATCCATCGGAATTTAATCTCACCTACTATACTAGAGTACTACCTTCTTGAAGGTGTGGAAAAATACAGTTAGGTATTTTATTCATCAGTAAACTTGAAATTAACTCTAATGATTCATTCTAATCCATCTCTAATCCATAATTAATCTATCTATAAACAATAAAAGATTTTCTCCAAGTAATTTTTATAACAGATGAAGTAGACACATAAACATATTATTTCCTAAATTCATTCCTTCTTGTTCCTAAACTTGCATAGAGAAATTAGAAAGAACATGTAGAACCTGGTAATGTAGCAGAGGAGACAAAAACTTAAGGAACCTGTTCCTCCCAACCAACTTGTGAAGATAGCTAAACTACAAATCTTAGGACCCCCGAGCCTGTCTAGTGGTCCACCTAGTTGAAATCACTGGGTGAGAGAACTGGTTTAGAAACCTTTGCAATTCCTCAGAGTAATCAACAGTAATATTTCTATATGTAGCAGTAAGAACTCATCTCAAATCAGCTGCACTAATTCATAACTTCAACACTTTTCCCTCAAAAATATTATGCTTGTCCCCTCCATCGAATTTCTTGTGCACTAATTTCACTCAGAAATTTCACAAGTAAAGAATGAGCAGCCCCAGCTGAATTCAATGGGAAGTTTTATTAGCATGCCTAGGTCTTTTGGGTTAGTTTTCACTTAATGAGCCACCTGCTCTTGTTCCACATTTTTTGGGAACATGACCACAAAAACAGGGAAGTTGCCTCCTGCAACAACTAGAAGTAGTTTGAGGTTACTTCCAAGTGTCAATCTGCTCTCAACCTAGCCTATTCCACCAAGTGGCCAGTAAAACATTCATTTAACAACCTCCTTAAGCTGTTGTCTCATCTTTCATTTATTTAATAATAAAATATTTAACAATTAAATGTAATTATCCTTGACCCCTCTTGGTCATTAATTACAAATTTTATAATAAAATTAAAACATAATGTCTCCTAAAACATAAAATGTTTTTGCAAATTTGGGGTATGTGACATACACCCCCCCTTTAATATAACATCTTTCTTGATGTTATTTTATTCATTGTCCTTAGAGTTGCCCTGGAAGAGAAATGGATATGATGCTCGCATATGACTCTCCAATTCCTAGGTGGATTCTTTTGGACTAAGGTACTTCCATTGCACTTTCACCTGCCCAATGGTGCGATTCCGAAGCAAGATCTCCCTCCTTTCGAGGATCACAGGGACATCACTAACGAACCAATACAATAGCACGTTCGTTCATATTGGGGGTAATATTTTTAAAAAAACCCAAAAAATTATATTGGGAATGTATTAAGGGTTTAATTTATTTAATATAATATGCCAATATTAAAAGGGTTTTTTTTTATTACAAACAGGGTAGAAGCGGGCTGTGGAACGAGTAATGGGAGCATGATGGGAGCCTTGAGGAGCTTGAGGAGCAGCACGCAGGGGGAAAAGTGTGGATTTTTAGCAGTGTTGGGGTTTTCAGGGGGTTCGAGGTAGACTGCCCTGTGGGAGTAGCAGCATAGGGTTTTCACAAGACAAAGATGAATAGGGACGGTGGAATAGGTTCCAATAGTGAGGATGGTGCAGATATTCAACAATATGGGGATGGTTTCCCTTCAAATCCCAAGTGGAAGCCCTGCAATGGCCATTGGAGGGCATGCAAAATATCAAATATCAAAATTATTTACAGTTACAGGATTTACTGGCAGATCTTCAACATCATCTATGGCCATTGGAGGGCATGCAAAATATCAAATATCAAAATTATTTACAGTTACGGGATTTACTGCCCGATCTCATTTCTTAGCAGCAGGCTCCGCTTTCTTGGGCTTGGGAGGGGCAACCCTCTTTACAGTCTTCACATCCTTCTTGGAAGGTGCTGCCTTTTTAGCAGGCGCTGCCTTTTCAGCCGGCTCTGCTACCTTTTCTACCTTCTTAGGTGCCGCTGTAGCCTTCGGATTAGAGACCTTGGCTACTTTGACAGGGTTTTTAACAGGCTTTGAAACCTTCTTGGGCCCAAGCGCTGCCTTGGGCTTAGTTGCGAGCTTTTCTGTAGCGACATTAGGGTTCACAGGCTTGGCGGCCTTGGGCTTCACAGATTTCTTCAGCTCTTCAGAAAGATTGAAGGAGTTCTGATGCCAATAATAATTATTTTTGATATGGGTTTGGATATCCCACCTTCTTGGAGATTTATCTGTGTTATGTTTGAATATTTTAGCTTGTTTTATTATTTATTTATTTTATGAATGACCTAAAAATCACTTGTCTTGTGCCAGAGTGACGCATAAACTCCAAACATATGTTTAAATGTCGTTGGTGCCACGAATAGAAAGTTGTGAGGAATTATGTGTAGATATTCCAAGCAGGAGAGGAGTTTGAGAAATAAAAGCAATCTTTCAATTTTTCTGTGATTGTTGACAGTGAGTAGTTTCAGGTTTTGGGGATCTCTGTCTATCCGGTGTGTTGAACATGGAGATGAAAAAGTTGTGAATCAGATAGCAAGTGTTTTTGGACCATCTGAGGCCTGCTCATTTTCCTAAGGCTTCCAAGGATCTAGTGGTAAGTCTCTCTTAGTCTCTTTCAATTTTCATGTTTTAACGATACGCTTCCAAGAATCTGGTAGTAAGTCTATCTTGACCTCTTTCAATTTTCATGTTTTAAGGATAAATTATATGAGAGACGAGGTTGCAATCCAATGTATCCACAACCAAATATGAAGAATTTTCTTCATTTTTAAATTGAATTATAGGATTATTTATCTTTGGGTTTTGCCAAATAGGTCTTGGGAATTACAGTAGAACCCAAATTCATGCAAGATGTTTTTTTTTATTCAAAATGGAATGGGATCCTTACTCCTGCTCCTTCTCAAGTTTATTTGGTCACTGGGTACCATTTGAGGCCATGATATTCTTGGAAATATATCGTGTTCCAATTTTATTGTTATGATTTTCTCTGAGTCTGGTTTAACGAACCATGGTTGGCACTCTTCCCAAATAACATCCTCAAAAGAATTCAGCAAAATTGCCAGAAAGGAGGAGAGTGAAGGGTAAAACTCAAGAGTCTCTGCGTGCCCTAAAGACAGGGCAGCCCCAACCCATATGGCTATCTGTTGTATCAAAGCCTAAAGGGAATTGTAACACTAAAATGAAAGTTAATATAATCCATACACATGAGATTTGTTTGACATAAAAATAAGGTGAATTTTACTCTGAAAATAACATATGTTTTTTTGTCTTTCAAATTTCTTCTTTAAATTTATTCTGGTTGGGGTTGGGTGGGGGGTGCGAGAAGAAGAAGGGGCTACGAATGTTCATATTTTGTGGAGCTTTTAGCTGAAGAACTATTGATAGTAGCTTTTAGTGCAATGGTTGTGCTAGTTTATATTGTTTTCAAAGGGGAAATTTGATGCTCTATGTTTGAATGTGTTAATGGATTAGGAATGATTGAGGTTCTATTGTATGGGAGTTAATGGATTCTTGTGTCAGATTGCCCCTAATTGAATCCCTTTAACTGGATTCATTGCGCCCTTGTTTTGCACAGTTGTTAATTTGGTTTTTCCATAACTAAAAAAATGTTTTCGAAACAATTTGCTTTGCATTCCAAGAGAGTTGAGAGTCGAGACTATGTTGGGCATATTTTAGGATTTTACAAATGGATCTTCTAGTGAGGTTATTAGATTAACAAGCACCATAATTTTCTTTTGACTAGGCTTCAGTATGTGTTGCTGGAGACAGTGCTGCTGAGTTTGGTGATGATGTTGTCATTGTTGCATAAGTTTCCATTTTTTTTCAACATGATTGGTGATTCTTCAGGAAATCTCTTCCAACTCTTTGCATAGAGTTCAGAGTTCTATTGATATGCTTTATTTATCTAATCTGTCTTAATTATTGTTTATTATCTTATTAGCACCTGTTTATTTGTCTACCTAATTGTTACTTTTGCAGAGCTTATTGTACCCCTATATGCAAGGCTAAGCATGGGGGATTTAAGGATACTCTTGCCGATGACTTGATTTCTCTTGTTTTGAAGGTCTGGATTATTTATTATGACAATAATTTGATTGATGCTGGTTTTATGTAGTTTGAAAATTTTCCCTCTAACCATTATGGTCAATAAAACATGAGTGAATAGATCTGTCTCTGAATCTTCTCTAGCATCCTGCAAGCATTGATTCACAAGACTAGACTTAATCCATCTTCTGAAGTTAGTGATATTGTAGTGGGTATTGTTCTTGCACCTAGCTCTCAACGTGCCAGTGAATGCAAGATGGATTCTTTTTATGCTGGATTCCCACGTGTGTATCCTACCACTTCATGTGTGAAATAATTTTTTCGTTGAATACCTAAGTTCATGTGACAACTGCAATGTTCTTACCATGCCATCTCTCCAGAGAATGTACCTATCAAGACTATCAATAGACAATTCTCTTCGGGCCTACAAGCAGTTGCAGATGTTGCAGCTGCAATCAATGCTGGGTTTTATGACATTGGTATGTGGATATCTGAGATCTACCACTGGATTATCATAGCATGTTTGAATTTAGATAAGTTTCTGATTCAATCTGTCTTCTTCAGGCATTGGCGTAGGAGTGGAGTCAATGATTGTCAATCCTATGGCGTGGGAAGGCTCTGTCAATCCAAGAGTAAGCATCAATAAAATCTAATGATGTAGTGAGCAGAAGGCTTTTAATTTTCTCAATATTTTAAATTTGATGTCTATTTTCATCCTTTTCTGTGTTTCATATAGCATACTATTGTCCTTATCTTTATATGCACCTATATATATAGAAATATAACTATATACATTACACATACCTGTATAGGGATACATATGAGTACTTGATTAAGGATCTGTGTGAAAGGCATTGATGGCTTTTGTTGCCTCTTGGAATAGGCTGAACTTTTCAAACAAGCACAAGATTGTCTTGAAATATTGAACTGAAATGATTTACTCCTTCCTCTGCAATTTCTTTAAATCTCCTGACTTTTGAACCTTTCCTTGGTCCTTATATCCAAAATTGTGTTAATATTCTTTCCATGTTTGTTTTTGAAATATTGATCTGACATACTTTACTCCTTCCTCTGCAATTTCCTTAAATGTCCTAACTTTTGAACCTTCCCTTGTCCTTATCTCCAAAATTGTGTTAATATTCTTTCTATGTTTGGTATAGTTCTCTTTGTTTTTTCATCCCCTTCTGCTAACTAGAGAGCCCAACTCTTTAGTCTTTTTTCATCTTCTTCATGTTCTAACAACTTCCTCTTTACCTCTTCTAGTCTTGTCGGATTTGTCTTTTCTTTCTCAGTGAATATTCCTTCTTTCTTTCTATCATACGAGAGTTTAACTTTGTGCTTTGTTTCTATCAGATCTTTTTTTCTTTTTGGGCTTTCTTATTTGCCTATACTACTACTACTACTACTCTTTTTAATTTGTTTCAAGTTTTCTACAAATTGAAACATTGTTGATTCACCGAGATTAGGTTCAAATATTTTTCAATTTTGAATGACCAGTTTCTTAAACCCTTTTTCCTCTGGCCATGTATGATCAAGTTTGAAGGACCCCGGAGGATTTTGATTTTCCTTCTCCATTTGCAATAATATTGGAAAATGGTATGAAACCCTTCCTTTCCCCACCCATGACTTCAATCTATTTGGCTTCTCCAAAATCATCTCTACTAAACTTTTGTGCAACTGCTTTGACACCCACTTCCTTCCACTTTTGAAGTTTCTCCAGGCTTGAACTAATTCTGGGGGTTCCTGTATAGCTCCTCCCCCTTGATTTCCCCTGGTTTCATTGTCAAATTCAAATCACCTCCTATAATAACACTGTCCTTTCTGACAATTCCCAACATTCTAAAGTTTTCCCAAAAGACTTTCCTATTGCTGTAGGGACCATACAAATTTATAATGGATTTTTTGTCCCCAGTTCATTAGATTCTATGTCACTCTGGATACCTCCAGGGAACAATATCTTCCATGGAGTCTTTCCTTCCAGTTACAATACCTTATGTCGTCCCCTTTGAATCTACTGAACTAAACTCCATTCTTTGATGCCTGAGGAGAAGATAGTTACAACATTTGATTTTTCACATAGTTTCCTGAATCGACACTATGTCTGGCTTATATTTGGAAAAAAAATTGAGGGCTAGCTTCTTATCGGATTTGGAACCCCCTACCCCTCTCACATATAAGGAAATATGTATCATTGGGTCACCCTCTAATGGTCATCTGTTCACCTTTTCTTTTTTCATTAGCTAGTCAAAGGAAGGATTTCCAACCAACTTTTGAAGGTAGCTCAAATATAATAGCCTCTCCTTCCGCTGTCCTCTTCTGGGAGAAAACTTTCTAGGTGTGAGAGCATATCTAGGAAGACTACTTCCTTCAGATTATGTGGTGTCTTCACCTTAAATCAAACCGCTATCTTGAGGTGTTGGATTTATGGTTATACTGAGAGGGGGATGAATTAGTATAATGTACTTTTTGTTTAGTTACTCATTTATAAATAAATTCATAACAATAAACACAAACAAGCTAAAACCATAGAACTCGAAATATAATGTGGAAACCCAATTGGGAGATACCAATCCCCTTAGTAGGGAACCAACCCACTATTACTATATTTACAAACACCCACTAGTTGGAGACACCAATATCCTTATCAGAGCACCAACTCACTGTTATAATGTTTGCAAGCACCCACTCGTTGGAGACACCAATCTCCTTAGTAGAGCACCAACCTGCTATTACAATGTTTGCAAGCACCCACTTGCTGGAGACACCAATATCTTTGGCTGAGTATTAATTCAACAAAGATTGCGTAGGCACCTCCCTACTGGATATATAATTTTTAGTTCCTGTAACGTCGTTGATTTCTTGTAACACACCATACGCACTTCCTGTAATGTCCATGAGTTCTTGTAACATGACCAACACACTTCTTGTAATGTCCTTTAGTTCTTGTAACACAACCTACGCACTTCCTTTGCGTTGTGCTTTCATCACACGCTTCTTTGTGTAGAACAATTCCAACTTTTGCATCGATATTCTTTGCACAAACTTTTCTATCGTGCTCTTCTTTGCACAAGAAGACCCTAACTTCTACGTTGATATTCTGCACACCAACTTTTTGTTGCACTATGCTCTACACAAGACCATCCATACCTTTGCGCATCCACTTATCTGTCCAAAGATTTTACAGAAATTCACTATCCATATTTACCCAACAACAAATTTGGTTTTCATGGGTTTCATCCCTAGTTCTTACGCACCTTAGAGTACCTTGTTATTACTACTTCAACGCACACCTGTTAAATGTGTCAAGACATCTTTGTTTATTCGATTCATCATTTTGTTTTTTTGGATCGACCAGTTCATTTGGCATGGGGTAGTAGCCGGTGTTTAAATCATGTCAGCCCAACTACTAAATGAATGAGCTTTCATGATTTATACCATCAGCTTGGTCCCTTATTTATTTGTTGCGTGTTTTATGGACCCATTCCGTGTCATTCACATTATCTTGGCCAACTTGTTTTATATGTATTTTTGTTCAACATCAACACATGGTGGTTCTCTTACCTTGGGTGATTGTTCTCATGGCTATACCCAAACTTACATTCTCGTGCCCAATATTTTATATATGCGCCCAATTTTTCATGCCTTGCTTTTATACCTACGTAAACTACGTTATCATCCATTGCACATCATTTTTGACATCAATGACAATATTTCCAAGACGGGGTACTTCTTCTATCCTTAGAGACATTATTTCTACCCTAGCTACAACCATAGGGGTTTCCTAAGTCTTCTTGGGAGTGACTAGGATCCTCTCTATGGACTATTTATCCCTTATCCCTTCTCAGACAGGGTTCCAGATCACTAGCTTCTTTCAAGAAGCCAATAACTGGACTCAAAATAGATTTAGGGTTTTAATCAGAAGATATCCATCCTATACCTTTTTCTGGTGATGCACTTGCTCTACCATCCTCGATTGCTATGGTATCCATCTTATACTAATTTCTACCAGTCTATATTTCCAACCTTTTCTTATCCCCTTTTTTCTCCCACTTTTCTATAATTGTTTCCAAAACCTCCAAACCTATTTTGTATCTGGATTTAGATTTTCCCTTTGGGTCCCTCCAGTCAGTCTAAACTCCCATTTTTTTTCTATAGCATTTGCCAATGTTTTTATTTTGTATTTTATATTTTTTATATTCTTTCTGGTATCTATTTCTAATAGGATTGAACACTCCCTCCATGCATGCATCATCACATGGCAATTGAAGCCCTTGAATGGATTTTTCTAGTAGTCAAGAACTTGGATAAAATTCCAATTTCTGTAAGTTATCTCCAACTCCTCAAGTAGACCTTTTGTGCAAATCAATATCGACCAAAATCTTGATTATCCTTCTATCCATTTAGGGATCAAAGACGTTTTCTAGCTCTATAAAATATTAAACTTTCCTATTCCATCTCATAAGGCCTCCAATACTTTTTTGTTCCATAAGTTCATTGGCAGTGTAGGTAGCTTTATCCAAGTGGTTGCAAGAACATTGATTCCCTTCTAGGATTGACTCTAGGCTCCATGCTTTTAACTTTTAGAAACAAAGGCCCCTAATACCATTTATGGGATATGACTCTTTCCACGTCTATTTGTGCTTTGAATTCAAATGTTATTTAGCCCCTAACGAATGTATGGAACCTTGGCAGATATCCTAGAAACCCTAACCGTAGATTCTCTATCCATCTCCTCGAATATATGGAACCTTGGCAGATATCCTAGAAACCCTAACCATAGCTTCTCTATCCATCTCCTCATTGGACCTTCTGACACTTGTTTTCCCATTGAATTCCCAAGTAGGGCCTTTTCCATTAGCATTTTTATGTCCTCGATACCCACCTATGCACCAAGGACCATATTTACCTTTCCTTCTTTCTTCTCACACACTTCTACATATTTTTCCCCTTGCACTATTTTGATCCGCAACAATACCCTTCTATATAGGGTTATTATCAATACCCCCACCACACAATTTCTCCATGGATAGAGAACCAAGCACGAGTCTAGACTATTCCCATGTTCAAAGGTTCGACCCTTCTAACCTCTTTGATACTTCCATGTGATTTTGGAAAGATTTCTCCTCAAATTGTGATGCTTGCACCTCTACGTTGAGTCCTTTTCCCTTTACAACTACCTTGACTGCTTGGTAGATGTACGCCACCAATGAAATATTACATACATTGGGAAATGTCATACGAACCATAGTTGACATTTCCTTTATCTTTCATTTTCTATTCTTTTACTTAAATTTTCAACATTATCATTAATTGTTTTAGGATGTTTGAGAGTCATGGACTTCAAATGCCTAAAGTATAATTTTTGATCCCATTCAAAATTAACAGACTTAACATTTTTTACGATTTCAGGATTGCAATGTTTCCATTGGGTTCTATCATGTATGAGGGTATGGGATTGACATTTAATCAAACACATCAACCCCTCTATGTACCTTGATGTTGGTGGTGTTGATTTTTTAGATTGATGTCGGTGGCCTCAAAACTAGTTTTTGAAGAATCCCTAGTTTATAGCCTATTTATTGGTGGCCTCAAAACTAGTTTTTAAAGAA
>LPNX010112169.1:141453-174890 GCA_001517045.1 Pseudotsuga menziesii | reverse complement strand
GGGTTAACTCCACGCAGATTTTCACTCAGAGGGAGAGAGGTTGCTATCCAGTTTATCGGTACGTGGGCTCGGGGGCTAGGAAACCCGTCGGTTTCCTAGTGCCAGCAAGTTTGCTGGTTGGCAAGGTGGAAAATCCGAGTTGGCAATAAGGCTCCTACAAGCTCGGGCGAGGGAAAGGAAGGAGCAGGAGCAGGACTCAAGAGCAGAATTAATTCCAGGTATTTTACTGGTGAACTATCTCTTTACTGCACAAAATTTAAATGAAAAATCTGAAATTGAAATAAATATCTTTCTTCACTGTTAAGGATAGGACTGAGTGCTCTGCCAGGCAGACAGAGCACTACAGAATGGTATCAAAGCCAAAGGCTCAAAAACTGAGACCTTCAGGCCTATTCACACTTAGAAAAAAAAAAACCTTTACCTGCAATATTTAAATAAATAAAGTAGTTACGCTAGTCGAGGCTTTGTTTTGAATGCATCATTTGAAAACTTGGCTAGTTACAAGGGTATTATCACAGCATCTTAACGCTTTAGAAAATCTTATCAACACATCCAAAGAAAAACCAAATCATATCTCAGGTCATTTTAGATTGAAGCTTTAAAAGCAAGTTCCACAGCTTAACAAAATCGCAGTCAACTCCTTAGTTTGCAGACATTGGATGTTGGATATCTATATAACTGATTAAAAATATATATATATATATATATTTCTTACAAGGAGTCGTAGTCATCAATTCTAGAATTACACATCCATATCCAACACATATTCAAAACTAAAATGCAAACGGCCAAATCTATAATTCCATATTCGGATCCATAATATATCTAAACAAAAAAAAATTCACAGGCAGCCATAAAGTTAATCCAAGGCATGGATCGAATTTCAAAACGCAGGCAGTCATAAATGCTCAAAACTTATCAGAACGTGTAGGAAGTTTAGTGACATCTACAATACCATCCTTACTCTCATATCCATAAATCGCAGGAAGTCAAAATGAGATCTAACGTAATCTCATACCCAAAAAAAAATCGCAGGCAGTCGAAATGATATTTATAATATCAAACTTATTGAGCAACCGGGTACCATGGTACATTTGTATAAAGATCTTGAACGTACCTGTCGATCTCCCATAAATTGGGGCACCTTACTCTTTTTTTTTTTCTGATAGGGATTGAAGACCTACGGAATCAAAAGAGGCAAAATGAAATTTAATAATCCAAAGTAAAATTTGGTTTGCAAATAGTATAATATACCTGGCTTCTCTCAACGCCCCTCCTCTCTTCCTCGAGAAACCTGATATACTTCCGCAGCTCAATATATTTACTGATCATGTGCTTCTTAAGACACAGAGGCTCGGAAGCGAGAGGGGCATCATCGCCTGTTCGTCTTCAGGCAGGCTGAAGAGCAAATTTTCTCCATTTCCGGACATAGAAGCTCTGCGCCTACGGCTCAAATACGACAGAATTGGCTCTTCCACCGCCTAGAGTTCAGATTTTAGCTTGGTTTTATTCTTAGGCTTTAGCTTAAATAATCAATAAATCTTCCTTAAACCCAATAATACCTAGATTAAAAAAAAATTGATTATTTCATTTACAGAATTTTTTTTTTTGTAAAATAGAAAAACAAAATAATAAATAAATAAATGAAAAAAATAAAAATAGATAACCTAAACGCAGAGCACTAGAGAAGCTCGCATGCCCAACTATCCCAGGAACTGTCATTCAACAACAATCATCTTGAATGTGAAAACCGTGATTTAAGTTATAGATCACCTGGGCAGCTTCTCTTTAATTTCTCCAGATGGTAGCAGCGATATTCATATACCAACTACGATATTATCCCAACAGCGTTCTCCCAATTCAAGGAGGATCAAAAAGGAAATTAATCACATGACTCCAGGTGAGCAGCAATCTATAATCAGATTGTCGGTGCAATCTCCTTTAGCTATCTGTTCTCTAATGGCGATAAGCAAGAAACTTCCTTAAGTTCCTTTCGGACAACGATTTGGGAAGCATTCAGTTCAGATTGGGCAGCGATATCTCCCATAGCTGAGTTCATAATTCACACCCTCATAACAATAACACTTCCAATCAGCAATAATGTGGCTAGTGTGCTCTTCAACGCTGACAAAGCAGCTCAGATCGACTCAGGAGCAGCCACACCAACGGCTCCTTTATCCGCGCAGGCCGGGTTGATTTCCACCACCGTAGATCCCACTGGCAACTTCTCTCAACAGCGTGTAAGATGGCTCCACGACGGGTTCCTCCTCCTCAGTAGTGATTCATCCTTCCCATGCAGAATGTAATTTATTGAAGAATTGGCCTCACTCCCAGACTGCCTAGAAATTCTGCCACTCGCTGCGAGTAGAAGCTGCGACCCTAGGTGGCCTCGCTCATATATATTTGGAAATCGTAGAAAGGTGGAAGTCCCCTCTTCCAGGTTGAAACCCAAATTACTCTGCTCCACGAACGATCTCAGGCCAGTACAAAGAACCGGCGCAGAAAATAATATTGCTGTCCGTTGGATTGACATCCTCGGGCAAGTGTCCTGCAATCCTCCATGACTGTCGAAGCTTTGGGAAGATGAAAACAGGTCACCGTTAACTGAGAAAGTGACTGTTAATCAGGGCAACGAGGCGCGTTGTTCTTAGTGTTTTTCCCTTTTATCTTCCCGGCGCATTGTTCTTAGGGTCTTTCCCTTCCATCTTCCATTATCCTACTGACTCTTTGATTTCCGTATTCCCTTCTCGACTGTTTGGTGTCAATAAGCCATAAACCTTGGTATGTGTTGGACCTGTTTCCCTCCCCTCCTACGATGCCTTTGCCTCGGACAATTGACGTGTTCCACTTAGCCATAGTTGCAGGTTGCAGAGCTCCTCTATCTGGAAACGATTGAAAAAATGAGGTATTGGCACGCGGGTATCACCTTTTTAACTGTCATTCTTATTCAGCTGAGGACTCGCGGATTACCGACACGTGAGCTTTATGCACGGGAGCCTCATGCATGTGCCCGCGTGGCTTGCATGCATGGTACCTTCCCGTGAATAAGGCAGGGCAGCCTTCTCGAAGATGGATATAAGTTTAATGTAACCTATGGATATAAGTTTAATGTAACCTATTAGAACTATATGTATTTGTAAAACTTAGGTCCACATTTTGAATAAATGGAATTGTAATATACATGTCTTGTATTGGACATTAGTAGATCATATGATGCGACCATATTTCATAATCATATGGATTGGTTTATGATTACCTTTCACTTGAATACTTATAGATATATGTAACGTTCGTGGAGCACCTTAAGTAAGAGAGTGTATAATTATTTTAATTATATTTGTTTATTGTAGGCATATTGAAATCATATAGTGGTTAGATATTTTGTTTTATTTTTAATTAATTTAAATTTTTATAAATAATTATATTCAGTTGTTTAAAGTTGTGTAGAAAATAGATATTAAATCGTATATAAAAATAAATAAATAATAATAATAATAATAATAATAATATATAAATAAATAAATATAAAAAAATTAAAAAAATTAAAAAATAAAATTATATTATATATATATATTGTATTTTACGATTGCTTATAGATTATTTTTATGTAACTTTAATCTATGTTATTGGAATTTCAATATTAAACTTAAGACATTACCGAGAATTTGACTGATAGTCGAAAAGGCAAGATGGATGTGAAATAAGAAAAACAAGACACTGTTGAGACCAGCATTAGGAGCTGAACGTTAAGGCACAGATTAAACCCCAAAACGAAGTCGTTTAATGGAAGCGACTATGCAAATTTTACGCAAATGTTGACAAATTGCCTCTATGCATAAATATAAGCATTACATAACTAAAATTTTATCTCTGCAATTATTATATTGAGATAATAATGGCATAATGCTGTTAAATATGTCAGGAATTATCATGGTTCAAACACGTCGAGGTCGAGGTCAAGGTCGAGGTCGAGGGCGGGGTCGAGGTCAACCACCCTCGCCGCCACCACCGACCCCAAGTCAACCACCCTCACCGCCACCACAAATCCCAACACTGGCACCGTAAGGGACAACTTCCAGTCCTGAGATGGGGGTGATACTGAGGTCCTTGGAAACCATCATGGCCACACTAAACAGGCAGTCGGAGAGGATCGCAGAGGTAGAAACCACGCAGGTGAGCCGAGAAAACTCTGAGAGGGCGCAGGCCCCAAGGCAAGAACCGCTTCAGGATATTTCCAGAAAGCTGCAGAAGATCAAAATTTATGAGTTCTCAGGAGGACGACCGGGTAAGCACGTTGAAGCGTGGCTCGAGGGTATGAAGAGGTGCTTCGCACTAAACGATTATACATCGAGTTCCAAGGCTAGAATGGCCATATTTCAGCTAAAGGGCGATGCCCTAAATTGGTGGTCAGACCTCGAGAAACAATTGCACCTTACTCCTTTGTCGGTTTCGTGGGAGTTATTCGAGGAGAGATTCAACATGAAGTATCTTCCGGCTTATTATAGAGAACAACAGGTGGGTTCCTTTCATGCTTTGGTACAGGGAAACATGACGGTGGAAGAGTATGAAGCTAGATTCATGGAACTGGTAAAGTATGTTCCATACTTGGACTCAGATGATCGGCAGGTGGAGCGATTTGTGTATGGACTCAACTACAAGATCAGAGCAGTGGTACGAATGTGGAAGCCATCTTCAGTTGCCACGGCAGTTGAGTATGCTCGCTATGCTGAGGATATGCCAGATGCAAAGGGAGGAAGCAAGTTGATAGGATCCAATCAGTATGTTACAGGGAAGGCCCCACGACCATACTTTCGAGGAGGGCAATCCAGACCTCCTCCTTATGGTAACCGGTTCACCCTGAGGGGTAACACTTTAGTTAACTCAGTATCGCAGGCTTCGTCAACAAACCATGGGAACCGAGGACGAACACAGGGCAATTCCTGAGAGGATCGGGAGGTTTCAGAGGATCTCAAGGGAGGAACACATCCCAGAGGACTCCTCCCAGTAGCATGCAAGAACCACCTAATGTATCTTGTTGGGGATGTGGAGGTCCTCATTTTCAGCAGGATTGTCCTAAAGGGCAGACCAGCAGCAGGCAGCAGGAACGAAAAGCATCCATGAGCAATTCTGATAACACTCATCGGATTCATGCAACTGTTCACAACCACCAGGTAGAACATCAGTCCACCGTGGTGGAATCCTCTGGTAAAGAAAACAATGTCAAACTTAAAATTTTATTTGATCCTGGTGCAACAGAGAGTTTTATTTAACCATATGCATTAGATAAATGTGGGTTGGCAAACTGCGAGCACGATGATTTTGAATCGGTCGAGATGGCTTCAGGGGTTAAACAGGCAGTAGGTCTTAAGGTAAGGGGGTGCCAGGTTGACTTAGGAGTATGAACCACTAAGTTGGATGCTTATGTCACCAATTTGGGCACCTATGACCTCATTATCGGCATGGATTGGTTAGAAGACCATAGAGCTTTCATGGATTGTTATGCAAAGAAAGTCTTGTGCCTTGATGACGAGGGTCGAGCAATTCAAATCCAGGGTTGAAAAAGGAAAATATCCCTCCGTTTCATCTCCGCAGTAAAGGCTAAAAGGTGTTTAAGACAAGGAAGTCAGTTGTTTGTAGTTGAGACGGTGAGCGATAGTAAATGACCTTCCTTGAACTCTTACCCAGTACTATCTGAGTTCAAGGATGTCTTTCCAGAAGAACTTCCACAACTACCTCTAGAGCGAGAGCTGGATTTCATGATCGAACTGAAACCCGGTGCAGAGCCGATCTCAAAGACTCCTTATAGAATGACAACCCCTGAGCTTCGAGAGTTGCAGATCCAGTTAAAAGAGTTGCTAGACTTGGGACTAATTAGACCTAGCATCTCACCATGGGGAGCACCAGTGATCTTTGTTAATAAGAAGGATAGATCTTTGCGACTGTGCATAGATTATAGGGATTTGAACAAAGCCACAGTGAAGAATAGGTATCCTATACCAAGAATTGATGACCTATTTGATCAGATGAAAGGCGCATCAATCTTCTCTAAGATTGATTTGCGGTCGGGGTATCACCAGCTTAGGATTAAAGAAAATGACATTCCTAAGACTGCTTTTCGAACTCGATTTGGGCATTATGAGTTCGTAGTAGTACCATTTGGTTTGACAAATGCTCCAGCAGTATTCATCAGCCTCATGAATAGTGTCTTTCGGAATTACTTGGACCACTTTGTTCAGGTATTCTTAGATGACATTCTTATATATTCTAAGAACGAGAAGGAGCACGAGGAGCACTTGCAGTTAGTCTTAACTTGCTTAAGGGAACATAAACTATTTGGTAAATTGTCAAGGTGTTCTTTCTTCCAAAAGGAGATTCACTACTTAGGGCATATCATCTCAGGAGAAGGGATCTCAGTGGACCCGAAAAAGGTGAAGGCCATTGAGGATTGGCCAATCCCGAAGAATGTGCATGAGGTGTGTAGCTTCATGGGACTAGCAGGGTACTACCGAAGATTTGTGGAAGGATTCTCCAAGATTGCAAAACCCATCACCACCTTGCAGCGAAAGGGAATCCAATATGAATGGACCAATGAATGTGATGCTGCTTTTACTGAATTAAAGAGATTGCTGACGAGTGCACCAATCATGGATAAAGACTTCATGGTATGTACTGATGCATCGAAGCAAGGGTTAGGAGCAGTTCTAATGCAGGAAGGTGGGGTAATAGCTTATGCATCTCGTAAGTTGAAGCCTCATGAGGAGCAATATGCCACACATGATCTGGAATTGGCAGCAGTTATGCTGGCACTAAAATTATGGAGACACTACCTAGTTGGCAGAAGTTTCACACTTAAAACAGATCATCAGAGTTTGCAGTATATTTTTACACAAAGGGATCTAAATGCTAGGCAGCGACGATGGAGTGAGTTCATGAGTGAGTATGACTTTGGTATCTCATATATCAAAGGAAAGGAGAATGTGGTGGCGAATGCTCTAAGCCGAAGGCCGAGGATTTTCTCTTTAATTCCCTTGAGAGTGGATTTGAAGGAGAAAGTACTTGAACAACTCTTGGGAGATGGTTGGTATATCAAGGTAACCTCAGATATTCAGAGTAGGAAGAAG
Organism: Pseudotsuga menziesii; assembly: GCA_001517045.1. Lineage (NCBI taxonomy): Eukaryota > Viridiplantae > Streptophyta > Pinopsida > Pinales > Pinaceae > Pseudotsuga > Pseudotsuga menziesii. The sequence goes on along the minus strand of LPNX010112169.1, from coordinate 167,769 downwards.
TGTGAGTCGAAATATTATGGGTACCATATTGAGGAAGATGGGTTGCTGCAATACCAAGGGAGGATGTATATCCCTAAAGAAGGTGGTCTCAGGGAAACAATCCTTAGAGAGTCCCATAGGGCACATTATTGTGCGCACCCTGGGGTGAAGAAAATGTATGCAGACATGAAGAAACTCTTCTTCTGGGCCGGTATGAAAAGCGACGTAGTGGATTTTGTTTCGAAATGCCTAGAATGCCAGCAAGTCAAGGCAGATCATCGACACCCAGCCGGTCTCTTACAGCCTCATGATATTCCTGAGACTAAATGGGAAGTCATTTCCATGGACTTCGTTGTGGGTTGCCCCTCACATCCTCGAGACATAATGCTATACTCGTAGTGGTCGACAAACTGACCAAAAGTGCCCACTTCATTCCAGCAAGAGACACCTATGATGTGATGGATGTAGCAAGGGTATTCATAAACGAAATTGTACGCCTTCATGGAGTTCCAAAGAAGATAATTTCTGACCGAGACCCTAAGTTTACCTCCAGATTTTGGACAAGCATGCAGTCAGCATTAGGGACCCAGCTGAACTTGAGCTCAGCTTATCATCCCGAGACAGATGGGCAGACAGAGAGGGTGAATCAGGTAATGGAGGACATGCTTAGGATGTATGTTATGGATCAGCAGACACAGTGGGAGAAATATCTTCCTCTAGTAGAGTTTGCATATAACAACAGTCATCACAGCTCCATTCGTATGCCCCCATACCAGGCATTATATGGGAGACCTTGCAGGACCCCACTCAGTTGGGACAGGTTGGAGGATCGTGTTTTAGTTGGGCCTGAGTTGCTTCAGGAGATGGAAGAGCAAGTGGTACAGATCAGGAAGCGGCTCAAAGAAGCACAGGATAGGCAAAAGAGTTATGCTAATGCACACAGAACCAATAGAAGTTATGAGGTAGGGGATCGCGTATTTATACGCATCCGGCCGAATAAAAGCACCATTCGGTTTGGAAAGGGGACCAAGTTGTCGCCTCGCTTTATAGGGCCATTCGATATTCTGGAGAGAATCGGACCGGTAGCTTATCATCTTGCACTGCCACCCCACTTGTATAGGACTCATAATGTATTTCATGTTTCAGTATTGCGACATTACATAGCCGATGAGTCTCACAAGATTCATTGGAAGGACTTGCAGGTCTCGGACAAGGGAACCTTCACGGCCGAACCATTACGTATACTGGATCATAGGGTTCGACAGCTCCGTAGTTGACGCGTGGACCAAGTTAAGGTCCAGTGGGACAAGTATAGCCTAGGATCTGCTACCTGGGAAGACACAGAGACTATGCGTCGAGATTTTCCCTCACTATTTTGACCATAACTTCAGGACGAAGTTTCGTGAAGGGTGGGTGTATGTAATACCCCATATTTTGACCCAGGCATATTTATCACTCAGACTTATTACAGTGTATTTACTTATTATCTGCGGACTCAACTATACTTCATGAACTATATTTTGGCAGGTTATATGTGATTATTTACGGATGTTATGATGTTAGCAGGATTATGCTCTAATTATGATATTATGATGTTATCATGCTTATACTACACTTGATCATGATGTTACAATGATTAACATGCCTATGTAGATGCTTTGATTATGATGTTATGATGATTATCATTTATATGAATTTATTGTGCTTATGCGATTATCATGCAGTAGTCGTCATCAGATTCATTTATTTCATAACTAAAACACATAGTCGATAGTAATCCTTGGTATGATGTGATATGTATGATGAGGTACATGGGTACCCATCCATGATATGATTTATTTTATTTTGTGATTTTATGATGAAAGGAAATAATGGACCAGCTATTGATTTAATATTGTTATGAATGCATGTTTTGCATAGTGCTAACCTGCAGGGTACAGGGGCTATGTGATAGCCAAGTATGTGATGCAAGTATGACTCAATACATATCTTGAAGAAGAGCCTTAATTGCCAAATGATGATACGATGACACGTACCAATAAACTCGATAGCAGCAAAGTATGTTTTGATAAGGGTATATAGACCCAGGATATTGAGAGGGATGGATGTGTTCCACCCTATGTTTTTATGAGACACGTGGGAGGGCCGTGCTGAGACACGCTCCCCATGTTGTTGTGATGATGACGGTCGGGTACCCGAGGTCGTGGGAGGGCCGTGCTGAGACACGCTCCCCATGTTGTTGTGATGACGACAATCGGATGCCTGCTAGGAGAGGCTAGGTCCGCTAGATAGCCGACGCTACCGTTCTCAGGTTCTATGTGGGAAGGTCAGTACAGCTAGCATCCACTTTGTGCTAGCAGAGGAAGGATAGGGAGGATGCGGATGTAGGTTAGGGTGGGAGGACATATTAGTTATTATTGTTGAAGGTTGGACATTATGATACCGGATTAGTGATGGTAGGTACCAATCTTAACTAACTAAATAATAAGAACATCATTGTTAAATAACTCCGAATGTCACAAAAAATCACATTATATCTGTATATGGGTCATGTTGCGTGAAATATTATTTATATCAGTTAGAATTTAGGGGTTTTTTTTTTGCTATAGTACATGTGCAGCCTGTGCATGTACTGGCCATGCATGCATACCTCACACATGCACACTAGTATGAAATATTTAAATAGTTGGATAGGTTAACTAAGTAATTGTGAATTGCTTTAAACCTATAAATGTACCTTGAATTGTTTTAAACCTATAAATGTACCTTGTATCACTATTTTGACCATAACTTCGGGACGAAGTTTCCTTGAAGGGTGGGTGTATGTAATGCCCATATTAACGTTTATTAAATGTTTATTAAGTACCTTTATTAAATTAAACATAAACAGTACTATCATTCCGATCAATTAATCATGAGACTACAATTAATTAATTGTTGGTTAATAATATTAATTATTATTTTACTTCTATATTTTTTCATATTATTAAGGTTAATTATTAAGTATTTATTATTTAGTCGTTAATAAATAATAATTAACAAAATTATGATTATCATTACCTTGCCGCTCAGTATAAAACTTAAGCAAACCACAATGTAAAATTCTAGGACATTCGGTTAGGTTTGTGTAACACGTACCATTTAAGAAAAATAACACATGTCAAACAAAAATTTAACTACACTGCCCAAGAATAGAATAACATAAATTAATGAAAGAGGCAGTGGAAGAAGGGGCGGTGGAAGAAGGAAGGCGGTGGGGGAAGGAGGTATAAGGGGGGCGGGAAATAACAGAGAGGGGGGATATACAGTCGGGGAAGAAATTTTTACGGAAGAACGGGAGTGATGGAGCAGAGAAGGAAAATAGCTGGAGGAGGGGGTTAACTCCACGCAGATTTTCACTCAGAGGGAGAGAGGTTGCTATCCAGTTTATCGGTACGTGGGCTCGGGGGCTAGGAAACCCGTCGGTTTCCTAGGGCCAGCAGGTTTGCTGGTCGGCAAGGTGGAAAATCCGAGTTGGCAATAAGGCTCCTACAGGCTCAGGCGAGGGAAAGGCAGGAGCAGGAGCAGGACTCAAGAGTAGAATTAATTCCAGGTATTTTACTGGTGAACTATCTCTTTACTGCACAAAATTTAAATGAAAAATCTGAAATTGAAATAAATATCTTTCTTCACTGTTAAGGATAGGACTGAGTGCTCTGCCAGGCAGACAGAGCACTACAGCCTTGGGTAAATGGACCTCCAGTTCTTGGTGAACATGAAAGGTCATGGTCATCCAATGATCATTTTTATGTGTTTTGTGCTTCAAATTCTTCCTTCTTATAGATGGCTCTTTGTGTTGATACCACATTTGGGAAAACACAAACTCCTACAATTTTTCTTTCATCACATGGCATGCACCCACATAGATGTCTTCTCACACGGGTATATAAACTTGTGTATGTCTTGTTACAATGGGGCCAAACAAATTTGGTGGTTCCACCCCCTCTAGTTCCTGCTTGCCTTGTGAAATATTTCCACAAGGGTGTGGGTTCCTCTTTGGTTTTCTTTCGACTTTCCCTCTCCTCTTCCCCCTCCTCTTCCTCCTCCTCTCCATGGTATGTGCCACTTCCCACTTCTTCATCCTCTTCCTCATTCCTCCTCTGGTTTCCAACCACCACCATCAAAATAACAAATGGAACCAACGAAATAAACCATAAACCCATCATCATGGTTGATGCGAAATGAAACTAGAGATTTAACCTATTGCCTGCAATAGAATGAGGGAGGAACTAGAGATTTAAGTTTTTAACAATGTACATTCTAGTCTCTAGATTCTATAATTTATATGGCCAAGGATCAAGAGTCAAGCATTCAAATTTATTACTATCATAGAAATCAAAGGTCAAAAATTTTCAAAATTTTAACAAAAAAAAAAGACAAATATTAGAAGTAGAACCTACCTCTTTGGATCCCGCTCTCCAATGGTGGCACTGTGGCAAGCTTCAACTTTCTCCTCTCCTCTCCTCTCCTCTCCTCTTCTCTTCTCTTCTTCTCTTATTATCTTCTCCTCTCCTCTCCTCTTCTCTTCTCTTCTTATCATCTTCTCTTCTCTTCTCCTCTTCTCCTTTATTCTCTTGCAATATGACAATGAGGTAGGAGAAGAGAGATTTGTCCCCCAAATCCCTCCTCCTTCCCTCCTCAACCCTTTCTCCTCTCTTCCACGGGTGTGGGCACGGGTGGGCAGCAAAAAAATGAAGGAAGCAAACTGGGAAGCGACGGGAAGCGTTAGGGAGTGCAGGTCAAAGCGTTTAGGAAACGCGACTAGGAGCAAAGAAGAAGTGACTAGGAAGCGTCCAGAAGCGACGAGGAAGAGAACACTTCCTAAGATGGCAGGGAGAAAAAAATTTAGCAAGGAAGCACGCTTCTCATTTAGCTTTGGATCGGGAGTGTTTTAGGAAGCGCGCTTTGCCTTAGCTCTCGCGGCGCTTCGGTCTGAAGCAAGCTTCCGGAGCGGGGGCGAGGGGGGGGGCGCTTCCCCGCAACACAACGAGTCCAGCGTAATTTGTCATTATTTAAATGCTAGACATGCAACTTGTAATATGCTATGATCCCTCTCTATGTATGAATACATTCTTTTATGTTGTGAAAAAAATAAATTGTAGTACTACAATTGGACCATGCGACTCATAAACTGAAATTTGGTGGATATCATGTGATTTTTTTGTACATCTTATTGTTGTACATGATAGTTACCAACATGATATGAGACTTGTTCAACAATATATATTTATGTTTTAGAAATGCAGACTAGTATAAGAGTTAAACATAAGCAAAATTTTGACATGCCCACTGAGGAAAGGCATTGGGCATGTTACGTAGAAGAAATAGGAATAAGTTATCCAAGAATCACCTACTTTGATGTGTCTCTATGTCGGATTCTTGAGGATGACAAAACATTCTGTCAACCAAACTTAAAAATAGACTATTTTGCACTCACTACCCTCTTGAATTGGAGGCAATGATTCTATACTATTAGAGAGTGGTGGAAATGGACAACAATTGAATTCCCAACAAAATCAGCAAAGTGGCCTTACAAAGGAAGAACACATGGGAGCTCCAGTGTGGGAAATGGTTAGAAAGTTGGGGCACAAGAAATGAGGAATTCTCACAAGACAAAAGAGAGATTAAAACACTTACAGCCTTGTTATAGGAGTGGAAAATGGAAGACAAAGGCACAGAAAATGCGGTAGAAATATAATCCATATTAAGGTCACAGCCTGGCCAGACACCAAGACCCCTTCTTTGTTGGGCAAAGGATCCCCTCCATGCAATAATTTGACTACTTAGTCAACCATTTAAAACTCACAGGTTAGATCTAGATCCAGATATATCTAATATTAAATATACCTTCAAAAGAGAAACACACATTAGCTCAAATAAGGACCAGTGCACACAAATTAATATGCCAGAAAGGAAGATGGAAGGTACCTAAATAAGAACATAAATGTAGGGCCTACCATATATGAGGTTTAGGAGAGATGGAGATTGAGAGACACTTCTACTACAATGTAAAGCATATAACCACAGCAAAAAATGACCAAGATTAGTAGGAATTAGTGGGGCAGGAAAGTTCCAAATTGTGCAGCATGTATGTATCACACAGGACCTCAAGGATGATGCACATAAGATACAAATTGTTGAGAACGAATAAGTCCGATGTAGTTGACACACCCCAAGGGGTCTCCTATATAAGTCATCTAGTGATCTACACCGGGAAAATCTTATGGGGTATCATCCTTTCTTTAACCCTCATATTTATTGTAACTTTCCTACATTCTGAATTTTTATTTTAGCAAGATGTGCCCTCTCAAAGATGTAAATTTTCATCCCATAGACCATTTGGCCTCATGGTTGTTTAAATAAATCTCTCTCTCTCTCTCTCTCTCTCTCTCTCTCTCTCTCTAGGTGGTAGTGTGTAGTGTGCATTTACATGCACACATATCTATCTTTTGTGTTTGTATCATTCTCATACTAAAAGTTGAGGTCTACACAATTTATAATAACACGTATCCCTTGAAATCAAATGTCAAGATAAAAAAATTATATGGAAAATAATAAATAGATAATTATCCGACGAAGGCACTTTCCTCCCTCTATCCTTAGTCGTCCCTGCCTCAATCCCTATAAGAGTTTCATCCTCAAGAGGTACGAAGTGTTGGATTTTATAATATAGCAGTATAATTTTTATTAGTTTGCAGCAGAAACAAAATAGGATCACTGAAAGAATAACCAAAGCACAGAAAAAAGACATTGACATTTTATCCTGGGAAAATGCAAACTCGAGAAAAACCTAGCCAACCTTTCTTTTTCAGAGAATCGGTTAAAGATACAAGATATATCCAGATATAAGAATAAGATAAACTCAAAGATAGCAAACCCGACATAATAGTCTTCTTTTGTTGTTGCGTCCTTCTCTTCCTCAGTTGCGCACTTATCTAAGAGTAGAGCAAATTACATGCTTGAGAAATTAATGAGGCATCACTTTATTTATAGTCTTCAAGTGGTTGACCTTTCACTTTACCTAGGGCCGACTTGCACAATTGAAGAATCCAACTTATTTATGCACATAATTATTAATTGTTTATTATTTATCTTCTGTTGGGCCAACTTGTGTGAGGATACCTCACGTAGATAAAATCACCAACACTCCCTCTTAGTTAGGGAGGTATCATCATGCTAGAACACATTTGGATATGATCTGAGCATCATGGCTTATCTTGAACATCTCGTCATCATAAGAAAGGTCTTCCGACACAACTTAGTCCATCAAGAAGTGTCATCAACTCAACTCAGTCCATCGAGGAGTCAACAACTCAACCCAGTCCATCATGGAGTCAACAAGTAATAACTCAGCCCAGTCCATCGGGGAGTCAACAAGTAACAACTCAACTCAGCCCATTGAGGAGTGAACAAGTAACAATCAACTCAGTCAATCAAGCAGTCCATATGTAACAACCCAACTCAATCCATCGAGAAGTCAACATGGGACTAATATCTCCACTGGGTTATAAAGTGTCCGAGGGAAGGCACTGTCCCATTTTGAGTCATCTCAGGAACTAATATCCCCACTCGGTCACAAAGTGTCCGGGAGAGGGCACTTCCCTGTACTGACTCATTTACCCCTACTTCCCCATACTGACTCATTTACCCCTAGCCAAGTCACATGGCGAATACTGGGAAATTTCAAATGCATCAACCTAGAGGAGGATAGTGTGAGCAACTAAGGACTAATCTTCCCACCCTGTCACAGGATGTCCGAAAAAATGCACTGCCCTACTCTAAGTTATTCGCCTCTAGCCAAGTCACATAGCTAATACTGAGGGAATGCTCGACACATCAACGCTACTCATCATGCAAGGGTCGATATCCCCACCCTATCATAGGGTGACTGGAAGAAGATATTGCCCTGCCACCAAACCATTCATCCCTAGCCAAGTCACATGGCTAATACTAGGGGAATGTCTTCCCAATGCTACAAACATCCATCTTCAATCTCATCGCATCTCCCTCTGTGCTAGAGCACCCTGCTCCCTCTGCATCTAAGCATCCTACTCCATGTGGAGCTGCTCACAAGCTAGTCCATCATCCTATACGAGGTATCATTTCGAATGCAAATATGAACACTAGCTCTCACTAAACAAATAAGCACAACTCCTTACTGTAATGCAAATATTCGTCCCAGTGATGACCAAGTACATCAATGATCGTCTCAACTGCCTATACCGTGGGATCCACCAAATCTAAATCGAAAAAATCATCATCACTTAGCTTCTTCAAATTTGTCACCATTGGGGTAGCCATGGACTCATAATTCATCATGCTAGATTTGCTCAAGATCTCAACTGTGTTCTTCCCTTAACCAAGGAAGATCTCATTAGGTCCCAACCACACCTCCAATACCAATAAATGATGCAACCGGCCAAGATACTCATCTCAAGCTCAAGGGTTAACTTCTTCTGCACTTGTCAATAAATTTCTTTGTCTTGGTGAGGAACAGATCACTAGTATACAACATCATGATTAACGACTTATCAACAACAACCTGTGCTATCTACACATGATGAATCCTAAGCCACTGCTCTAACTAAATAGATGCGTACCTCTTCAAAAGTCAAATGAGTAGCTCTCGTCCTCCAAGACTAAAAATAGAGTTCATACTAACTCTTCACTTTGGCACAAGTAATGTTGTAAGCTTGTAACCACTTCTAGAATCTGCCATGACTCCAACTGGAAGTTAACAGCTCCTCATGAAGAAATGAAAATCTATAGCAGAGAAACCAATATTTGTTGTAGCCTCTTGCTCCCAACCATCAATCTCCATATGAGATCCTCTGGACATGTGGATCCACATATGACTGAATGTACTAGATCCATGTATCTTTGTTGTCATTGTTGAACAATCATCACTTATTCTTCAAGCATCACATCCATTTTAGTTGCTTCCTTTGTCACGAAATCCATCCTGCTACTTGATTTGGGACTTGAGCTAAGAGCCATGCTCCTAGAAGCCTCCTGCTTTTGAGAATCATGCTCTCTCTCGAAAACTAAATATCAACGGGATCTGCAACCAGGATAACTTCACATCCATTAGTTGTCTTTCAGAACAAGTCTCATTATCCTTCTCTTGTAGGCCATAGCATATGGTCTTTCCTACAAGTCAAATTTAGTAAAATAGTTAGCAACATTGCATCATCATGAAATTCAATCAAATCATATTGACATTTCAATGCAATGACAATAGTTCACACAGTTATGTAAGCATCTTAGCCAATGATTCAGTGCGAAACCCATCAATATCCCAAACACACTTGATAACTATCTCGATGCCTTCCATCTCCACCAAAACACACGAGTGTGCACTACTCTTAGCATGTTAGGAAAGAGGTTTCGTCCTAGGTTACCTCCATCAAGGGCTCATGGGATGTTGTGCAGCATTATAGGCTACTTACACATAACATTCAATATATAACATGTACTATATGAGCCTACTACTCGTCAATCTCAGTCATGCATAAAGGAAAACTGAATATATCATGCTTCACTATACAAATCTGTTCAAAACATTCAGAAATAACAATTTAAATACAAATACTTATCTTTGTTTGTTTTGTTGGCTCCTTCTTGATCTCTGTCTCCTTTCAGAAATCACTGAAGTTCATGGAGGTATATTATCTTTTCTTCTTACGAACTTCTTTCAACTGCCTGTCGAGATCAGTATGAATGAGAGCAACATGATCAATGCACTCCACACAATTCTCAAGTGCAAATAGTCGGTTCTTCAACTCGTTGCACCACAAATTCATAAGGCAAAATATTCCTCAAAAGCCACCCAACAATCCTAGTGCCTGCTCTACATGTATTTACAATAGGAATGACATCCTCAAATGTGTTGTAAAAGTTCTCTAATCCTTCAATGGCCTAAAGTCCTATCCTGAGTAGATAGTCGTGCAATATCACATCTAGTCGAGTGGATTTCTTCAACAGTGTTGACAATAAAATGTAGAAGGTTGTAGCAGCTCAACTGCAAATTAGATGGAAGCCCACAAGCAGCACGTGAATTACAGCCATCGACCAAAGGTAATATGGCACTCTGCTACCCAATGCACATGAACATGCATGCCTTCACAACAATCATATCACAACTTGTTTCAAGGTATGGATCAAGGTTGGCAATCGCAGATCTCTTGCACCGGATTGAATAGGCCTCAATTAAGTAAATACGCCTGAATCAAGTGGATATATTGTTTCTTCTATATTGGGAAAAACCACTGCATATATGCTCACGATTGCCATAACTTGTACATGTGCCACACTGCCAGAATAGGAGAACACAGGTATATTTGTTGGTTCAATCCAACACAAGGATGAATACGCTTTAAACACGCCTTAAACAATGAATACACAGTAGATCTCTATCCCGGTAGCGAGGGAAAGTTGCTCCATGTGATATTAAACAACACTAAGGTTCAGGTCACACCTTCTATATCAGATATCTCGTAGTCCCTTAACTTGGATTATTAAACAGCTAACCACGTATTTAGCAGAGGAAACATGTGATGAAGATCCAGGCAGCAAAAGGGTAGAACACGTGGTTGGTTGATGCCAAACAGACGTTGATAACGAAAGAAAGTTGCTCCACGTGATATTAAACAACGGTAAGGTTCAGGTCACACCTTCTATATCAGATATCTCGCAGTCCCTTAACTTGGATTATTAAACAGCTAACCACGTATTTAGTAGAGGAAACATGTGATGAAGATCCAAGCAGGAGGATGGTAGAACATGTGGTTGGTTGCTGCCAAACAGACGTTTCCCTTGAACTATAACAATAGGCCTTTAATTTATAGGTTAACATGCAACAGGTTTAGAGAATGATATACTGCTCTACAACAACAACCACACCTTCACGTTATTAGTTATAAGATCTGCCCTTAATATTCACGATTCAACAAGACAAACACCCAGCAGTTGGTATCACGCCCTAATGCAATGATGTGGAATTGTCCTGATCTGTTGACAAACAACCAGTCGACATTTAGTCAGTGATGGAATAACCATTGATCGATGCATATTTTCGTGTTGATGGCCAAAGTATCTCTCCATCGATGAATGCTCGAGCCAAGAACACAAGTTGGTTAGGGAATTATCACCACTGTAATATCCCGACTTTTGGACCTAACACTTATAGGCATGTGCATATTGATTATGATGATTATCTTGATGTTTTATTTTTATATTGGGTCGAAGACCCCACTGCATATGAACATGATGATTTGTTTTATATACTAGGCGTAAACCAATTATTGAGAATATATATATATATATATATATGCGTGTTTGTGTTGGACGTGGACCCTGAAGCACATGATTGATGAGATGTTTCGTGTTGAGCGGGAAGCTCTGGAGCACTTGAGCGATTGATGATTTGTGTTGAGCTTGGAGCTCTAGAGCACTTGAGTGATTGATAATTTGTATTGAGCAAGAAGCTCTGGAGCACATGAGTACTTACCTTTGTGTTGAGCAAGAAGCTCTGGAACACATGAAAAGATAATTGAAAGTGTTGAGCATAAGCCCTGGAGCCTTCCATGTTGATGTTGAGCATAAGCTCTGGAGCATCGGATCCTTAGCCATTGTATCCCTAGGTGTATCATACAAGTACATCCTAACATTAGTGTTGAGCAAAGAGCTCTGAAATTACACTGAATTGTAACTCCCTGTTAAAGCGTTGAGTATGGGCTCTAGTAAGCGCTAGGGGTTACTGAAAATAATTTAATAAACTTCCAAATGAGAACGACTCGAGAAAAATATTGATCTCATCATACTTAATTATAAGTGATTAAATGAAATTTCGAATTTCTGTATTCTCATCAAAGTACTGAAGAACTACCACGTTATACGAGGGAAATCCAACATGCGATTATGTTTAGAGTTGCCTAGCCCAGTAGACCTAAACAATCTATCTACTTGACCTTAATGAAGAAGTGCCATTAAGTCTAGGGATCATGGTATATGATGCCCAAAGACAAATGTTAACAAGTGATATATTATTATGTACTTTATACATGGTATGTATAAAGAGTCAAATATAATTATAATATTAATGATGAAAGAGAAAGAAAAGCTCCATCCAATTATTATTTATTATGTAAAGATAATAAATAGTCCAAAACCTAAAAAGTCTAATTACAAACTAGTAGAAAGTTTCTAAGTTAAAATATTAATAATTACCCAAAGTAATTGAAAATGGTTAAATCAAGAAACCAAGGTTTCTTGATTTAATTGTCCCTTTGACTGAAAAGTGTGTCTATAAAGACTCAAGCCAAGGAAAGGCTTGGGGTTCTGATCTATAATTAGAGGAGTCATTTTCTGTCTGTTTTATTCTCAAGTAATTCTTGGAAAACATCTTCCTGTAAAAAAAAGAAAACTGATCCAGATCTGATATACCAGATAGGAAACCCTACCTTAGGAGCTCTAAGCTACTTGCATGTTTGAGTCAAGCTCGGAGGGATCCGAATTTAAACCAAAAATGGTTTCAGGTCACGGTTAGGTGGAACGTAGTAGTTCCCAAGTGATTTGGTTATAAAAAATAGAGGTCATGTCTGCCTTGAATTGTTAATGCTGGTTATTTGAGTGTGCAGGTTCAGCCATTAACAGAGCTTCAATTTACAAGTATGAAGCCCTAGACTATCTATTCTACTTTCCTAGAATAAATGCTAGCTATGTTAGGTAAATGATTACTTTGCATTTCCTAACTCAATGTATATGTTTCTTTGTTTAAAACTGCTAGGGTTTACATCTTAAAGTATTAACCCTAGGTTGTAAGTGATTTCGTATACCAGGTTATCCAACGTTTAATTATTGGTTTATTTCTGCAAATTCAATTTCTTTACTAATATTCATCAAGGGTTCTACACCCTAGTTTAATTTTTGTAGTAGTATTATTGATAAAATTGGGTTATGTACAGACTAGGTTATTTCATACTTGCTATTATTGTTCATTTAGCCTTTATATACTCTACTGACCTATTCCATTTGTCAGTAGAGACATGTTATATATTTAAATAGATTAATCTTAGAAGTAGGTTCTAAATACATTCATCTATAACTTACAATCTATATAACCTAAGGTACTATCTACAAACTGAACTACTATGTATATATATAAAAATATATAGACATCAAACATAAACAAATCAAAAATACTATCTATAAGTATTCTACATTAAGATCTAAGATAAATAAACCATTAAAAGACCTTTCAACGTCTGCACCATTAATTATCTACTAAACTACTAAATATTTCCATTAAATAACATCATCATAAATAAATGAACAAGAAGTATCCATGGCCATTCTTTTGGTCCAAGATTCACATCTATGTTCCTACACTAAATCACTCATAACTTTTACTCATAAATTAACCAAGTAAAACATTTAAAACAAATTAAAGAACTCTGGAATTTTATACAGAGGTCACGACATCGACCTCTGTGGGTATTCAAACCCCGGTCGTAGGCTATAATAATCTCCATAACATAAATACTTAAAACAAAAATCAATTACATAATTTTGCCAACATTCCATATAACAAATTTAAACACCATATCACACACAAGAACGTTCTCAATTATAAACCATATCAAAATCTCTACGCAGTTCCAAATAATTACAATGGGAACAGGAATCGAATCCTACAGGCAAACAAGCCCAACCCTCATCTAATTAAAAGAACAATTCATTATATTAACCACGAACAAGATTCAAACCCTATGTGTATTGCTACCAAGGCCACACTATACATACAGCGTATGTGGGCTACATTAATAAACTCAATAATATTACAAATAACAAACCATTACGCTACAGCAAGGTCGTAAGACTTTAGTTTCTGCCCAATGATGTAAGCACGGCCTCGGCCAAACTAAATATTACTTAGTCCATCTAAAAGTCTATCTACAGCAATGAAGGCCATCGTGGGCTTGCACCCATGGCTCACATATAAGCCACATTATATTATAAACCAACAAAATCATAAACAATAAAACAACCATCTGAAGCTATGTGCAACATTCACCCAAGCCACGGCTTACCAAATAAAATACACGATAAAGGATTTAACAAATCAAACTATCACAGCAATCGTGGGAGGGCTCATGCCATACCCGGCATGGCCTCAACCCAATGTTATCCATTAATTACAGTCAAGATCTAATTCAACCATTTATACATAGTCAATAAACGAAGGCAACTGCCACCTATTTAACCCACAGAGCTACAAATAGCGCGGCAATAATCCAACACATACACAGTAAGCACATTAACCATTGCCTTTTCCATAAATGCACAGTATATATATTTACACAGTAATGCCATTATCGCAGTCAAGTTTTACACAATTGCGCCATGGACTTGGGCACCATTGCAAGCAATGGTGCTTCCTAGGCATGAAAGACCCAAAATCCCATAATATGATTTACCATAACAAATAATTACACAGGCCTGTAAGAGACTCACTCCACGGCTTAACAGCCTTAATAAATATTTTAAAACCCAAGGCTGTCTACACAGGCCCGAAGGCTCATCAAACCCCACAGAGAAGCCCCAAACAAAACGACTCAAACAAAACGCAGACAGGCCAAGAGACAACAAGCATAGGCTTGTTTGGCAAGGCTTACCTTGCACCTTGGCTCTAGAGTCAAATCAACAAGAGAGTTGAAGCCACGCTACTCTTCACCATACCTTGGCACTTGCAAACACCAAGCGAAACCAGGATGAGAAGTATGGCCACGCAAGAAATCACAAAACGAAAACGAATTGCAGACTTAAAACCCAAAATGAAGCATACCTTCGAAGCCTAGAGGTCGCCTCCATTTTCCCTGTGCAGAGCCAAGACCAAACCCCAAACACCAAGCGAATGACAAGTCCATTGTGAGCCAAGCCCTAAGCTTGGGCTGCCACAAAAACCAAGGTGCATTAATGGCACCAGTTGGTATCCACATTCAAAGCCAAAACCCACTTTTTTATAGTTTGATATCGTCGCTTTAACATTGGTCTCCATTGCCATGCAAGGCTTAAAACCCCATTAACATATGGTTCAAACATATGGTATTTTCGCCACCCCAAAACATATCACAAGGATTAATACATTGCAAGGTTATGTTTAGTACATAGTCCATATATGGTATGCGTTAACCCATAGTCAAGCCACAAGGCATAAGTATTAAATGTAACATGTAAACCATAGGCTTTAAGCCTTAACACAATGCGCTTCCACTAAGCTTAATGCTTAATAAACAATATGCCATGTTAGTATTTAAACAATATAAAAATCAAAGGTCTGGTTTTTAAGCCAAGATCATAACCTGCAAATAAAAAACATAGGACCTGTTAATATTGTTAATAAAATAAACATAGAGCGTAAATATACAAAGACATAAAAGACGAGATATAAATCATAATGAAGTGTAAGCAATACCGAAGAGATTTAGCTGAGATAGTTAAATTGACGAAAATAGTATTTACCTAGTATAAATCTAAGTCGGTAAGGAACCGTAGTAAGAAACAGTAGGTCTAGTAGGATCAAGATATTCAGTGCTCTTTAAATAAGACTCCGTCGCAAAGTATGATCTGCATATGAAATAAAAGAGGTGCCTTAGTTCGAAGAACTAAGTAAGCCTGCAAACAAGTACACACTTTTACTTCTCAGACCTTCATGGGAGAACGAGTCTCACCACTCTGCCCACTTTGTTTCCACAAACAGAGTTATGTTAAGACTTTATAAATAACAAGTAAGACTATGCAGAAAAGACGAAGCATTTAAATGAAGTAACGACACATACGCGACAATGTATAACCATAAGAACTAAGTGGTAAACAGCAGTACGATATCGTGAGTAAAATACATTAATAATAATGACTGAAAGTAAAAGGACAGAACATAAGAACAGCTTATGAGTAAACAGTGGTACATGTAATGTACGATATATTTCCGCAAGTCGAATAATGTTCCATATGAGTAGTATTTACTAGCCTAATAAAATAAAATAAAATCGATTTTTTGGGACATTAAAAGTGGTATCAGAGCCCAGTTTCAGTACTAAGAGTGTGCGCACCAAGCATTTACTGCAAGGAAAATAAAATATGATATTAAATTCGTTACTAACAGGAAATTTTTCTGTTATTTAAATTTTTTGAAATTTTAAGGAAACTTTTACTGAACAGTTCAGTTTATGAACACTGAGGAAGATAACAGCCGCCAAGGAAAAATGAACACCCCCACCCTAGAAGTAGAACTGGTGGTGGAGCTGAATTCTGATATTTAGAAGACTATACACAATCTTCAAGCAGAATTGCGAAGTCTCAAAGAAGACAATCTGAACGAAAGAAAAGAACAACAAGCTATAAATGAAGCATTACTAAGAAATATGACGGGAGGAATCCTGCAGGGTAAACTTACCCTGTCCACAAACATTTCCAAAAGAGAACCTTACCATAAACGGGCCAGCAGCCCAAGAGAAGGAGAAAAAGAGGAACGTACCCAAGCACCGAAAGGAGATCATCATAGTCCTTCCAGTGATGACTCTCTTTCTCCTCGAAGAAAGAAACAAAAAAGCAATGACAGTCTTCAGGGGGGTTTAGAAAAACAAGAACCCCGACCCATGAAGGTGAAGTAAACACTGGGGAGAAGGCTGAAGAGTGGCTGTTGAGCATGAGTAAATATTTTCAGGTTCATAACTACTCAAGTGAAATAAAGGCTTGTCTTTCCATCTATAACTTGAATGGCAAGGCAGCAAGATGGTGGAGAGATTTAAAACACACCAAGAAAGATGAGCTAAGAGAAATACGTTGGGATACCTTCCAAAAACTTTTCCAAGAGAAATATATGTTGGAAAGTTTTTTCGACAGAAAAGTGAAAGAGTTTCACGAACTACGCATGGAATCCATGACTATGGATGCGTTTATTAATATATTTCTAGATCTGTTGCATTATGTACCATACATCAAAGAAGAAAATGTAAAGATCCAGCAATTCCTAAGATGTCTTCCTCTCATTTTTCGAGACAGGATTGAATTCAACATGCCTAAGACCTTGGATACCACACTGCACAAAACTAGGCTCTATTATGAGCATGGATAGCTAAGGCAGGAGAACATGAGCCAAAACCGAGACAAGTCTAAGAACTCCTCTGATAACCGCAAACCTGGGTCCAACCCACAACCATATATAAAGCAGAATAACAGCTTTCAAGCGAACAAGAACTTTAATAAATCTGGTACAAAGCCTTATGTACCAGCTGCTAATGTTAACAAGCCAGTAGCAAGTGGAGCCAATGCTACCCCACTACAAATCAAATGCTAGAAATGTAGCAGGCCTCATTATGCCCGAGATTGTAAGAACAAGACCAGTGGAGTCTTGCACAACTTACAAGAAGAACCAACTGTTGAGGACATAGCTGGAACACTGCGGATCTATGCAGCATTGGATGGCCGACAGGCAGATCATCAAGCTACAATGGTTGAGATAGAAGGTAAGATCTTGAACACTTCTATTTCAATACTTATTGATCTCGGTGCTTTCCGGAGCTATGTTTCGCCTAAAATTGTTGATGAATGCAAGCTAGGCAAAGTAAAACATGATAAACCTTGGCTGGTTCAGTTAACCACAGGTACAAAACGAAAAGTTTTGAAAATTGTTAAAGAATGTGAGGTAAACCTGAAATGGTTTTCCTACGAAAGTAAACCAAAACATCCTACCCTTAGGATCTTATAATGTACTTATCAGCATGGACTGGCTGGAACATCACCATGTCATGTTCAATTGCTTACACAAGTCTATCTTGTGTATTGATAGCCTAGGGAGCCAAGTGAAGGTTCAAGGCATTCCAAAAAAAAATTCTATAAGACAAATATCTGCCTTACAAGCGAAGAAATGCGTTAGGAAAAGCTGCAAGTTGTTTGTAGTGAACATACAAAACATAGAGTCTGATAGAAAACAACGCATAGAAGACTTCCCCGTTCTTCAAGAATTCAAGGATGTGTTTCCCGAGGAAATCCCCGGATTACCTCCGAAACGAGACCTAGACTTTTCCATCGAACTGACCTCACACTAATGGAAAATAAGATATTAGTGACCAAGAAAATTACCAAAACTCACATATCAATGACCACTTTTGGTTTGGCGATCGCTGGTGGCTAATTTACGGTCTTTTATTACGCAACCAAAATTGGTCATTTTTATTTTGGTCATTTATAGCTTGTCAGTTGGTAATTAATTTGGTCATATATTTGGCCAATAATTTGGCCATATATTTAAATCAATGACCAAATTTACGACAAAATTAATGACCACATGACAAACTAGAATATGACAAAATTTGTTTGCGTAATAAAAGACCATAAATTAGCCACCAAAACTGTTTTTTGATCATTGATATGCGAATTTTAGTCCTTTTTTTGTCATTTATATCTCATTATTTAGTCACGTATCTCTTAATTTTTTGTTACTTTATATACGAATTTTGGTCATTAATCTCATTTATTGATCACTAATTTAGTCATTTTTAGTCGTTTTATGTGTGGTTATTATATTTTAATAGTTTTAATGGTGTCCATTATTAATCAATATAAATTTTTAATATGATATTATGTTTAATATTAAAAAAAGAATCATACATTATTTATCATCTAATACACATGAGAATTATGCAATGTTACATTAATTAGTTAATTATAATACTTATAAAAAATATAAAGTACAACCATATAAGTTTTAAACCGAACAAATTATATTATGTGAAATGTCAAGTATTACAATAAATATGAGTTTTCTAAAAAACTATCTCCATATAACTTTACATAAAAATCATCTAATACATAAATGACTTTTCAAAATATTACGATGGCTAAACCATCCCACTTGTACTTGGGTGCTAAGCCATACTTAGATCCCACAACAACTTCAATTAACCCATACTTAGCAGCTTGAAAGCCTCAACAATAGGCTCTTCATACTCAATGGCAAAGCCTCAGCAACAGGCTCTTCATACTCAATGGCCCACCTAATTAAGTTCACTCCTGCAAAATCCAATAAAAAAATATCAGTAGCCTAAACAATGAACTGTAAAGTAGAAAAACAATGAAACAAATTATTTATAATTTTCAATAGCTAACAACAATAACCAAGTTCATGTACAAAATAAGAAATCTAATCTAACAAATTCAAATTAAAAATTCAAAACAATTAAGATTCAAAACACATTAATGTATTATCTTTCATGCAATTACTTGTTGTACTAGAAATAAAAAACCATTGTGCAATAGTATATTTTAAATACAACTAAGTGCAATGGTACAATTCAGTTTACTACATTAAAATTACAACAATCATGCTTAATTATAACTATCAAATAATTGGAATTGTCTTCAAAGCCTTTTGTTTTCACCAGTATAAGCTGCATTTGACACTGAGAAAGTTGGTACTTGTACACTTGTGCATTCTGACCGAGTCCTGGAAATATCCTTGTTTATTGCAAAGATATTCTAATGTTGTCAACCTTGTTCTTTAACAAACCAAGGAAACAGATGACACTGAGAGGAATGAAAAGCAATACAAAGTTGGAGAGAGTACAAAAGACAAGGATGAAATAAAGGATAAGCTTGAAGAAAGTAACAATGCTAAAACGTTGAAATCTGTCCCAAACAAATAGTAGATGATGCCAAACCTTCTCCTTTGCCAGTCAAACAAGATTACATTCATCTGAGGGCAAGAAGAGGCCAAGCAACTGAGAACCATAGACTGGAAGAGAGGGTATGGTTCCCATTTTCTTAGTGAAAGATTTGATTGGCATTTTCCATTCAAATATTAACTTTTTTCAATCAAGATATCTTTTGAAGTGATTTGAAAGCAAATAGCAAATTCAATTTCTTGAATGACAAGTAAGACGAGAAAAAATCAGTGAACAGTTGAAACTTTTGCAAGATCTTGTTCCTGGATGTAATAAGGTACTTCTACTTGGCAGAGACTTGAGAATGAAAGAAGGTATGTTGTGCATCAACAAGCTAATATTGAGAAATTATTGTTCTTCAAGATAACTGGGAAAACAGTTATGCTTGATGAGATAATCAACGATGTACAAACACTACAATGTCAAGTGGAGGTATGCAGATACAGTGTGCTTAACAAATGACCAATGTGCTTAACATGCTCTAGACCAGGTTTATTTTGTAACATTCATTCTTCATTGTTGGCTATTGTGTCATATTGCAGTTCCTCTCTATGAAACTTGCAGTTGTTAATCCACAACTAGACTATAATATGGAAGGAGGTTATCTTACTAGAGATGTAAGTTGTTTAATCTATTGAGAAGGTAAAATGCTATTTTTTCTCAATGTTGGGATGCGTTCCTAAAGAATGTCAAACCTGGAATTTGTGAAATCTATCTATAGATGGCCAAAGGAACAAGTTATTTAGTGGTTAGATTGCAACCAAGCACACATCATATGATATGCTAAGAGTTGGATAGCCATTCACATTTAGGATCCTTAACAGTATATTAGGAATTCTGTCACAGATGAAGCTGTTGAGATTGAGGATAGTTTTGTTAGTCTCTGCTTCTGCACAATAGTTCCTTATTCTTCTGTTTACTCTGTACCAATTTTTTACCTTTTGTAGATTGTAGACATGTTTGGCTTCTCTATTTATTATTTTCTAGTATTTGTTAGCCATTGTTTTGCATCCATTGATCAAAATGTATATTGCAATTTGCAATTAAAAGTTAAAACAAATGTATTCTCATTCAGTTGTGTGGCTTAGTTACAGGTGTTGCATCCACAATGCTCGTCAATAAGTAAGATGTTTGCTCCTAACACAACTGCAGTTGCTTCTAAGATTAACCAGTCATAAAAGACCCCCTTGCAACATGGCTTGCAATGTAGAGCAGACAGGCAAGAAGTTGCGATCAAAGGGATGATGAATTCACAATTTACATGCATGAATGGCTATGCAGATCCTACCTTTTAGGTAGCATGTAATTTAAAATGCTATTAAATAGAGACATTCATCTTGTAAAGTGATCCATTCTTCTTAGTCAGTACACAGTATTCGGTCATTAGCACTGAGTTCCACTTTCTTGAATATTCAATTGTTGCAGATGTCACATGTCTGGGATGATGAGATCCAAAATGCAGTTGACATAGCAATGGATCAAAACAAACCCCCTCCTTTGAAATCACAGGGATGCCATGGTAAGTGCAAATCTTGATAAGGTTTCATTTTCCTACTCGGTTTTTTTACCATGGAAAATATATATATATATTGTTGAGGGGGGATATGAATATGTTTTCTTGTAGGATTTTTACCTACGGGGCAGATGAAAGTTGAGCTTTGAATTTTAAATCTTTCCTGGCTATATCATTTCAAGGGGATCTGCTACTGTTTTGGCATTCTTCAAAACAAGATTTTGGGAATCTAAGAGCATCTAATAGCAGGGGAAATGTAATTGGGACATGCTTACTACTCAATCTGCCAGCTGAAGCTGAGAACGTCATTGTTCTTATTATATGTACATAGATCATAGATCTTTGAGACGTGACTGTGACTGATTAAGATAATCATCTCAGAAACATTGAGATTATCTGAAAAGAATTCGACCCAATTCAAATGTACAATTTAGATTGCTTGTGCTCTTCATTAGTGTGACAGTTTATATTTTGTCTTACAATTAAACTTCTCTTTGAATTGAAGACTATTACAGCATTGAGGTAAGGGAAAGGATTTGCAAATCAATTTACAAGATATGTCTTCCCCTTTACGTTTGAAATATCACATGAATGTTGATTGTTGTTCCCATGATCACAATAAAATTTCGAATTGTGAAATTTGTTTGCTACATTAATACTAAATTTGAACTATCTAAAGTTATTGAAGTGAAATCATGCATAAAATATAATGTAACTCATCGAGTGAGAGTTTATAGTTTAAATATAGCATCAAAGAAAGCACTTTTGACATACTAACATTGTGATAGAATGCTTCAGCTTGTTGTTGCACAAATATCTAAGTGGATTCAGTAAGACTCTGGAAAACACATACATAACTACTACTTGTAATATCAGATATCATGAAATGTAATTTGAGATGAAAATTGTACTTCGCTTTGTGAAGGAGTTGATGTTTTCTTAATTTTAAGCTCTATGTACCAATGTTTCCTTCAAAACAGCGAAGTGAGAAAATATGTTTCTGAATTTCTATGTTGACAGGATATGCTTGTTTTGGTATCAACTAAAGGAACTTTATCAACCAGACTCTTTTGACATTCTACTGATTTCAATCAGGCTACTAGAATTAGCATGGTGTAAATTACCAATCATGCCATCAAAAGTGGGTTTACATTATTGCCATTATCATACTCCCAGAACATACTTTAATGTTCCATTACATGGCATCATTCGTATAAATGTACTAAATGATTCATATTTTGGACACAAATGTTGTCAACACCAAGTAATGGTTGTAATCAATGTTGTTTACTTCCAGCGGTTTAGGGTAGGTTTTGGATCAGATAACCTCATATTTGCATGCTTAGATAACCCCATAAAGAGGACCCTTGTAACCTTCTCTCATTTATCCCAGAAGAAAAGAACTTTCCCAAGGGCATTACTAGAGATTTTTTCTCTGAATTGGAAGATTTCTTTGTGCCAAGTTATTTCATTGGAGGGATTATCTCATGAGCTGAGAGATATCTTTATGTTCTCCAATAAGCCCCAGTGAGGTCTTTGTTCTCATTGCATGGTCTCTTTCTATTTTCATTGAAGAAGTTATTATTTCACAGCAGAAACTCTAAGGGTGCATACACAACAACCTTTGAAAGTAAATTATTCATAGCTACCCAATTGTAAAACTAAAGCCTTTTTGTCCAAAAAGGAAGCATGGAAGAACAAAAACTTGAAGGGTTACCATTGTTTGACTTTAGTATTTTTCTTCAAAACCTAATGCCACCACTGCATGTTGTTGAATTTAATATTTTTTTGTATAACAAACACCCCACTTGTTTGTATTGACACAATCCTTGCCACTCCTTGCCAATATGTTTGCAAGGCAGTCTATGGTGGCTTCCACAACCTATGAACTGTACAAAGACAGTAAAGTCTAGAGATTTACCCCTTCTCAAGTACTTTGGAAGAACATAACTCAAGTAAGTATTTTTTGAGTATTTAAGTATTTTAATGGGCTATGCCTTTAAGTTCATGGCTCTTTGTCATGCTCCGGTGCTTACCTCTTCCTACCTGCAACAATCTTTCGAAAGAACAACAAGCCCCATAGGGTTTCTACTTACGCAGGGAGGTATACTTCCAAAGAACCAAGCCAAAACCTTGATCCTCATCTTGCTTCAAAGAATGATTCCTTTACCTCAATTATGAAACACATTGAATTGCACCCTTCCAAAACTAAGACTTTTTATGGTTCCCCTCGACCTCGGTGTAGTGTATGGATTTCACACTTAATGGATCCATATGCTCAACGCTTGAAGATGACTATGAGGCTTACCATCTTCTCAAGATGGATTACTTGTGCTGATAGTCTTTCCTTGTTTAACCCTTGCCTATGTCTAGGTATGTGAATGTCTTTCCTCATTTGATGTCTAGGACTCTAGTGCCTAGGAAAGGTCCCCTTGGTATCCTTTCCTAGGTCATTATTTTGCCTTGTTTCTTCATATCTTTCCTATCTATATTTTGAAGATCTTGGGATTCAGACAATGGATGGTTCAGGAGCAATGTTGTCAGTTAGTGAACGGACTCCTGTGGTCAGGAAGCAACCAAACAATGAAGGGAAAAATGATTTTGTAAACAGGTATATGTCTATTATATACACTCTTTTACATGATGCCCCTAGTCTTTACAATATTAAGAGAATTCCTGCAATTAAACCCTGATACCAGAGTGGTGGATTGGTACCTCTTTGAACACCATACAATCCTCAGGATCTATGGAGCTGAACTGGAGCCCTACCTACTGCCAACCTTTTTTTCCTCCTAGGATCTTTGCATTGGAATACCTCAGGCAGAGGTTCAATTAAGACCACCTCCATTTTTCCAAACATAAGAGCCCATTACTTTAAAGCTGCCAAAGGAGGTAAGACCCGTCTTGGTAAAGTCTAGGACAACTCAGTCATCAGAAGATGATATGTTGAAACGGTTTCACTTTCTGAAAGGACAGAAATGAATATATAACCCACACCGGGTCATTTAAAATTAAAGGCAAGAAGCCAAGGCAGCCGCTTACAATCATGAGCCAAATGAACTATTAGAGAGGGCTGCCAACTTGGAAATCTGAGAGCAGGTTAGTGAAGTGTTACAGTTAGATCAGCATTACCCACAGGTACAGAGCACTGTTCAGAAATAAATGATTCCTACAACAGAGGTCATTGATCTGGATAAAATAGGGACAACAAGCTGCACGGCCCATGCTCAAAAAAGACTGCCTTGCACATGCTCAATGCCTTATTGCTAATCTCTTTAAAATTGCTGCTTAGAATGCTTTCTTCCACAACCCTCTACCCTCTACAACTTTTGGCAAGAATGGCTTTACCTCACTACACACAACATATATCAAATTTGCCTCCTCAACTGCTCTTTTCAAATTCATGTTAAAATGGAAAATATTGTGTCATACAGTCTCCATTCTTTAGTCAATATGCTTGTAGAACTTTTGGCAAGAATGGCTTTACCTCACTACACACAACATATATCAAATTTGCCTCCTCAACTGCTCTTTTCAAATTCATGTTAAAATGGAAAATATTGTGTCATACAGTCTCCATTCTTTTGTCAATATGCTTGTAGATGCTTAACGTGAAGCTCTTGTTGACAATAAAGGTTGTAAATGTTTGTCCTCCACGAATTGCCTCATCTACATACAGTACTATACCTAGATAACAAATCAGTAAATCTGTGCAATCAGTGGCAAATGCGTCCAATACATTGATTTTTTTCAATCCATGGTTAGCCCTCAAATAGCCACATAATTTAAAGCATTGTCTTTAAGGACTTGAAATGTTGCTTCCTTCAAGATTTTTGAGATGTATTCCCTAACCTTCTTGGAGTTTGTCGTGTCAACTTAATAACCAAAACACGGACATCTCAGGGATAACAAACCCACATATTAGTTAAGGTCTCATGCAACATATCTATCCAACCATCGCTTATATTTGTGCATCTTGGATATTTTTTCGGTCTGTCTTTGCTATGAAGTTTCAACCTACCTTGAAATCTGTTTTGTGAAAAAATTGAGCAATATTCACAAAAAAATCTAGAACTGGAAGCTAATGTGAGATCTGAAACTAATAGAGTGCTAACAACAGTAAACAACAAAAAAATACAACAGTAACCAAAGTAAGATTAACACTAACAGCAGTAGTTCAGTCATAATAGCAGAAATCCCAGCAATATTCTGCACTACATTTGATAGCTGATTCTAGAGCAATGATGGTAGAAACAGTAGTTTCTAACTTTCTAGTAATGACAATTTAATGCTTGGAATCCGTAGTATATAAAGACTGAAAATTTACTGAGAAACTTGGGACAAATCCTAAAGCCAACTCTTGTTGACTTTTCATTCATGAATTGAGTGGGAGATGAGAAATATTGTTGGCTGGAAAATGTCATGAACATGCTTCAACAAATCTGCCCTAGAAATGAGGGGTATGGCTTCTCATTAACTAAGGGAAATGCGTGACATACCTCCATCACCTTTGGCTGTCCAAGATACCTCTCTACTATATTAAAATCATGAGTTTTTGATCATTAGATTCACAAATTTGAAGAGGCATGCTTACCAAACCCTTGTCCTCCTTGGAATCCATGACGATGTCTGCTGCAATGTCCNAGATCTATTAAATAACAAGAAATGGACTTTGTCCCTAGCAAGAGTGCCAAAATTTCACCTCCCAAGCTTGCACTTGAAGTGGTAAAGCCCTAAAAGTTTAAAACACAAATGAAACCCTAGGGGAACTTAGAGGAGCTATCCATTGTCACCACAATAGCTCACTCTCTTGCTTTAGGCCAGCTCTCCTATGGTACAAGGGGGGTTTCACTAAGTAAATTTATGATATACTTTATAAGAAATAGATGGATGGTGGGTTGCTGCCAATCTAAGGATTATGGAGTCAAGGAATATAAACAAAGGGTGCTTGGAGTNCTTGAGAAATGCCTTAATGAAACCTACAAAAGATGATATTTCCCCTTTGTTCAAATCTTTAAACCAATCCATTGTATCATAATCAAGGGAATTTACAAAAAACTT
>LPNX010112169.1:4554-141200 GCA_001517045.1 Pseudotsuga menziesii | reverse complement strand
AACTCAAGTTGTAGGGCTCCCTCACCAAGACGGATTATAGACCCACATATAAGTTGACTAGGTCTGCTTTCACCATAACCTAGTATTATAATAAAAGATTACATTAATGCCTAACCTAATGTATTAAAAACACAATATGAGTTGACCGTAACCAAATGTGAGAACTATACCATTCTCAACAACATATATATTTTTCCAAAGGAAACCTAGTGGGGAAACCCAAAGGATGCTTCCTCACATTTGTAAATGGCATCCCTATTAAACTTGCTGGCGTAGATTAGTGCTCCTCACACAAGGGGATTAAAATCGGGCATGTGCTGGAATGAAACAAGCCAAATACCCAATAAATTAACAATATGTGCCAACTGGTTGAGCTAACCCCTTGGCCTGCATTTTCAACAATATATGTATGTATGCATTAAGTTTTTATTATCAGTTTCTAAGTCACGGGGCTCATGTGTGACTAATTTATAAAAATATTATTTTCATGTACATATATCATTCTCACACTTGATTCTGATATGAAACATCTGGGAAATGTGGAAATGTTTCACATTTCCAGAGCTTTCCGAAGGATTTCCATAAAGTTTCCAAACCATAAATATTTCCCATATGAAAATGAGTCCCAAGTCAGATGTTCCATTTACATAAAAAGTTACATTCCATTGTTTTCAAATACAAGATTTAAATACATAAACATTACAAAAACAAATTACAATTCAAGCCCACAACTTTGAACTTTTGAAGTTGCACTTCTGAACCATTAAATGTGTTAGGAATAGTATTAAAAGTGAAGAAGAATAATACATTGGGAAGGTACTAGGTTTTTCTGCAATGTCTAAACATGCTTTGTGTAATAGTACTAACTCTTCTCATATATAACCAAGATCTCCTTAAACTGGTCCATAAGGTGTTGGATTGGGTTGTTCCTCTGTGACCTCAGAAATGGAATTGGATGATACTCCTGATTAGGCAGGCTTCTCTTTCTCATTATCTAGTTCTGCTTGTTACCTGCATTATTATCTTCTACATCTGCCTTAGGTGAACTGTTCAATGTGTGGATATCATTTACTGTCTCCTAAATGCTATGTATTCAAACTTCTTCAAGGTCTTCAATATAAGCAGTAGAAGCTTGCGAGTTCAGAGTGGTTGTGTTGCCATTCCATATTGCTTGTTTCTTTCGCATTCAACTAGATGGTACAAGTTTTATGCAGGTATTGTGACGAGTTTTGCAGGAGGCGAGAGTTTGACACATCATCCTGTAATTCAATCTTTGAATGAACTGAGAGCAATAGCTTCCAGTCTGGGTCCACTGGGTTTGCAAGAATTGTCTGAAAAGCAACCAAGTGCTCAGGATGTAAATAGATATAAAAACATAAATCCCACACTCATCAAAATAGTAGAAGCATTAGATGCACTTTTCTTAGCATGTACTGCTGGGGGACTTGATAATTCTTCCATTGCCATCAAGAATGGAGGAGTTGAGCTTGTCACTTCAGTTTGTGCAACTTTCAAAACTGGTGGTGAACGATTGTTAACATCTTCTCTAAAGGTTTTGGGTTTGCTTTTGCAAGGTATGAGCATGCTGTGTAGTTTGCATTGTGATCGGATTTTACTGTCTCACCATACACTGTTTTACCAACTCTCTGATAATTTGTATGCTTTCTTGCAGATATCCAAAGCACTGAACAGTTTCGACAAAGTAGTGGGCCTAATATTCTTATGGAAATACTCGATGAATATAATCACAAAAGAAACATTGTTGAATATTGTTGTGCAGTTGTGGCAGCAGCTGCCACTGGAAATGAGGTCATTAAGGAAGCATTCATGGAAATGAAAATAGATGATTTGCTAATAAAATTATTGAAGAGGAAGGAGAACAGAAATATTCAAAGCATTTATGATGTTATTTGTGTGCTGGTTACAGCTGATGATAATCGTGTTGTGGCTTCACAGGTGAGGGGTAATGATTTTTGAAACGGATTGAAATTTGACAGTATCCAGTATCTCAAAATGATGATCAGCAGTGTTGGACAACACGATACACTACGATAAATTGTTACATTCTTTTATCCTTTGTCAGAATCTCGAGTAAATGAAATGACAGTAGCATTTGAGAAAACAAAGTAAAATTTATAGAAATAAACACCATCTTGTAAGGATATAAAACATTCACACGACCATTTTTGTTTGTGTAGTAATTGCATGCAATTCTGGCCAAAAAGGCCAGGCAAATTCTTGTTTATTGCATGAAGATGGTTTATATAAAAGAAATTTTCTACATGCAGGGGGGGGACTTCTAAAGTTGCAACCACTATGTTTAAACAAGGATAGTGATGAAAAGGTTGTCTTGTCCTCCAGCAAGAGCCCATGTGTAATATTTAGATAGATTATATTGCAAATTAGAGAATGGGATTATAATTAACCAGCAGCTTAACCCTTCATATATTCTTTTGAAAGGAGTTGCAGGAGAAATAAGTTGGAATCAAAGGTTTGTCAGTAGAATGTAATGCTTATAAAGCTGGAGAATGCTTTCTAGAGAATTCAAAAAAAGATCGGACTTTTCAGCCTTTCATGAAATCCAACTTTAACAAGCTTGAGCTTGTCCATGTTAAACATTGGATGTATACATAGATTGTTAGAATTTAAAGGTAATCTAGACTATAGACTTGGGCAAATTAATAAAGTCACGTGATTACTTTAGGTTACTTTATGTTTAATTATTTTATTAAAGTACACATATGCCATTTTAGGGTTTGAGCAGTTAGGGCTTACGTCATCTCATTATTATAAAGAGAAGGTTGTTTTCTTCATTGGTGAATATAGAGGAACCATTTTCTCTTTCCCTCAATTCCCTCTTTGTGTTCTTGGTTTCTTTGTGTGCTTTCTGTTTTCGTAATATAAACAGGGTGATAGATCCAATCTAAATGCATGATTGCTTCGCTGCTCCACTATCTATAATAGTCTATATCTAATTGGTCTCAACTTTAGATCTTTTCTCCTGAATTGGTCTTTCAATAACTGCAACCAAATTGAGTCTTTATGTGGAATCTATGAGTAACTCAATGTTTGTCATTTTGTTCCTTATAGTTCTTTGGAATATTTTATAATGTCTCTTGCACCAATCAATTTACTTGCTTGATATGCTTCATAAACTTTTTAGCCAATGTGTTGACACCTTTGAGCCCACACCTTTTTAAGCTCATATTGGGAAGTCCCTCTATTATTACAACACCATGTTTTGTGACCACTTCTTCTACCAATACAGGTCAGCATCAAAGATTCCAGTAGACGCCTTTCTGCATGAGCTTAAAGGCTTGGGTTCTATAGATGACACCCTCAAGTCCTTCCAGGAGTTTGAGAAGCTCAATTCCACAATCCCATTTAGTACTATTGAGAATGAAAGGTTGGGGTCTCTACCATAGTTACATATATCGGCGATATATCGCGAGTCAATGGAACCGGCGATATATCGCCGCTAAAATATCGCGATAAATTCTCAATACAATAAAATATCGTGACACATTCAAACATCGCGATATATTCCGAAAATATAGCGAGTCGATGCAAAATATTGCCCTGCTCATTAAAAATTAAAAAAATTCGCCATAAAGAGGCCGCGAACGCGTTTTTCTGGTTCATTTGGACATTGTGGCTTGGAGGAAGTGGAGCTCTGACGTCTTGGGCAATTTTCTACAAGAGAGGAAGGGGGCAAAGGCAAACCATCAAGTTTCCATTGCATTTGCCATCTAATCAGGTATGTATTCTTTGAAGTTTGAACTTTCATTCTTTTTTTTTTTGCTTGAGATTTGTTGGTTAATGTAGATTTAATGTAGGGTTTAGGTTTAGATTTAGTGTAGGGTGTAGATTTGCCATTACAATCATAGCCTATAGGGTTTTAAAAGGTTTTAAGTAGGCCACCCTCCCATTTCTTTGAATGTTTTAAATTTTTAATAATTTCATTGTTTTCAAGAATCAAAATTTTAGAGAAGAACATTTTGAAATTTATTCATTTTTGTTTGTTTGTTGTGGCATAGGTGACACAATGCCAAAGCCATTGGATCCAATGTGGGAGTATGGGCAGCCAATTGACCCTAATAATCGGCAAAGGTTGAAATGCAAACTATGTGGAAAGGATATTTCTGGTGGAATTAGCCGCTTGAAATACCACCTTGCCAAAATTGTTGGGCATGAAGTGGATGTTTGTCCTACTGTTACCCCAGAAGTGATGTGTATTGCAAACCAATCCATTCTTGACATGGCTAAGAAGAGGGACGAGAAAGAGGAATTCAGAAATGAACTTGCATCTAGAACACAGTCACGAACCATGGGAGGCACAAGTGACATGCATTCCTTCTCCTCATCTACACGACCCCCACATTCCACTATGCCTTCTTCAACCTCACCTTATGTGGCATCGTATTCGAGGCAACCTTCTGTTCGAACTATGCTCAAACAAAGGGAGAAGGAAGAGGCGGATAGAGTTGTGACAAAATGTTTTCTATGGGGTGATGTGCCTTTCAACATCGCCAAAAACAACCCCTACTATCATGCCATGTTTCAAGCTATTGGTCCAGATTATAGGGGGCCTTCCTATAATGATTTGAGAGGGAGACTCCTTGATGAGGAGAAGGTTGATTGCACCCGGAGATTAGATGAGCTCAGACAGTCATGGACAGCCACCGGTTGCAGTATTATGTCAGATGGATGGACTGATGGGAAGGGCAGATCCATTATCAATTTCTTGGTCAATTGTCCCAGGGGGACAGTTTTTATCAAATCTGTCGATGCATCTCCCTGTGTTAAAGATGCACACTTATTATGTGATTTGCTGGATAAGTTTATCCAAGAGATAGGTCCACAATATGTTGTCCAAGTCATTACAGACAACGCAGCCAATTATGTTGCTGCTAGGAGGATGCTTATGGAGAGGTATGCAAGCTTGTATTGGACTCTTTGTGCTGCCCATTGCATTGATTTGACGCTAGAGGACATGGGAAAACTTCCTTAGATCAAAGAAGTCATTGATTCAGCTCGGAGTGTGACAAAATATATATACAATCATACATATGTTCTTTCACTCATGAGATGCTTCACGGGAAACAAGGAGTTGATGCGGCCTGCAATCACACGATTCGCCACTTCCTTCATTTCTCTTCAGTCTATGCATAAGGTTATGATGGAGTTGCAGCAGATGTTTCTTTCTGATGAGTGGGCATCTTGTGTCTATAGCACCAAACAAGATGGGCAAGCCATTGCTTGAATGGTGCAATTTGATTTGACTTTTTGGGCACGATTGGAGGAGGTATGTGCCATCAGTGAACCTTTGGTAAAGGTTCATCATTTGGTTGATGGTGAAAAGCCCACAATGGGCTACTTGTATGAGGCCATGGATAGGGCCAAGGAAGTTATCCATCACTACTATGAGGACAAGGGGGAGGTGGGACTCACAAGACGAACTGAACTATGGAGTGTGATTGATGAACAATGGAATAATACTCTCCATCGTCCCATTCATGCAACAAGGCTCTACCTCCACCCTGCTTTCTCTTATGCACGTGGCTTTCAATTTGATGCTGAGGTCATGGATGGCTTTCTCCAGTGTGTTTAGAGGATGGTGTTAACTCCCTCTGAGCGCGCAAAGATTTCTAGACAAATGGAGATCTATAGGATGTCAGGTGGCACTTTTGGCTATGACATGGTTGTCCAGGATAGAACCACAAGGATGCCAGGTACAATTTGTTTAAAACTTTCAAATTTTGATCTCTTAGATTCTTAATTAATTACCCTTTCATTTCTATGTTTTTTACTTGGTAAAAATTTAATACATTGTAATTTGTATTTGAATTTTGTCTTACCGTTTACCTTCCTTGTTTTCTTTGTAGATGTGTGGTGGACTAACTATGGTCGCAGAGTCCCAGAGTTGCAAAAACTTGCCATTAGAGTGCTAAGTCAAAGTTGCAGCTCATCAAGGTGTGAGCGCAATTGGAGTGTCTTTGAGAAGATACACTCCAAGAAGCGCAGAAGGTTAGAATTTTCAATTTAGAAATGTTAAACTTTAAACTTTAAACTTAAATTTATAATCTTTGCTTCTTTATAATTTTATTAATTTTAAATATAATTTATTACAATTTTGAATTTGAATTTATCATCATTTATCACCCCCTAACTATGGATCTCATACTAATGCAGGTTACTTTCTCAGCGCCTTAATGACATGGTTTATGTCTACTACAATCTAAGGTTGCAAGTGAAACAAATTGAGAAAGTGCCCAATTTAGATGCCATTTCATTGGATGACATTGACACTACCAGCAAATGGAGGGTGGAGACGGAGGATACTGTGATGGACGAGGCACCTGAATGGTTGGAGGAAGAGGATGATGATGATGCAGATCCGTCGGAGGAGGAGGGGGAAGAGGGGGATGCTGATGTTCCACTTCCAGAGGATGACTATGACTATGACTATGAGGACATTGAGGAGGAGGTTGATACTCATTTGCAGCGCCAACCAGCTCCAGGTGGCCCACCACCTCCACAGAGTCATATAGTTGGGACTGGGAGGAGACAGCTCACATTCAGCTCCCCCTCATCCACAACATCTACTCGAACAGTTGGAGGTTCTAGTTCCACCCCAGGCTCATCTGGACCACCTCCACGACCACCTACTGCTTCTAGAGGAAGAGTGGTGCCGGTGCCCTTGACCCGTAAAAGGGGTAGATTGATTAGAGGAGCATCCTCAGGGAGTCGATGACTTGGTTCCTATTATTTATCATTGTACTATCATACTATGTTGGTGTCCTATGTCTAGACTCTATACACTATCTACATGCCTCATGAGTCATGATGATTCATCTCTTGAGAGACATTTATTTTGATCATTTGATGTGATTTTTTATCATTCCATCAAGAACACATTTCAGTATTTTCAGTATTTTGATACTTTATGCTATATAGTCGAACTCGATATTTGATCATGATCCACCATTTGACATTTTATGCATCTTATATATGAGTTGTATTTTAATATTTATGTGGAAATGTGTTTATTTGATGTTGTTGTTGCTTTAGATGTTAAAAAAATTGAAAAAAAATGTTTGTTTTTGTATTTTTTAATGCAGAACGACATTTGCCGATATTTTCGGCGTTGTTGCCGATAAGTTTCATTCCAAACCCCCGGCGATATATGTAACTTTGGTCTCTACAAGACATTCCTGGTGTTAGTGTCATTCAAGAAGTTAAGCAAAGTGTATCGTTGGTTTGGACAAGCCAACCTCTATTCCTCATGAGACCACTCTTGATGCAAATGTAGGGGATGTTCTCATAGTGCACCAACCACTAAACAACTAGGACAGTAGGGGAGCCATTCTACAAAAGACTACGGTGGTGAAGAACCCACGAAATCTCCCCTTTCAGAGTCAAGGCCAAGTGGAAGAGGGTGACAATCAATATGTTGATATCAAGGATGTGGAAGGGCGGTAAGTCCATGAGAGCACCCCTAGTAGTCCCCATTGTTGATTTTTCTGAGCAGCATCGAGAGCCCTTCTCTTCGAAGAATGGGACCACCTAGTCCGGGACCACGGTGAAGACTCAACCCAGTGTTGAGTGAACATTATGTTGAATGGTAGATATCTGGTATGGGACCATGATATAGACCTAGATATGCCCTGGGTAGACTCAACCTTGTGTTGAGTAGACATCTGGTCCAGGACCACGATGTAGACTAGTCTAGGACTAGTAGACTTAGCTTAGTCTAGGACTAGTAGACTCAGCTTAGTTTTGAGTAGCCATTCTCTTGGAGAATGAAGACACTATAAGCCCTAGACTAGGTCTGGGCATGTGTGTGGCACACTGACCCTTGATTTATGGGCTTGGTGTGCTTCTCCAAGGATTAGCTACCCTTGGTTAAGTTACCTTAGTACCAGATATAGGTGTCACACAGTGTGTGAGGTAAAAGCATTAATAACTCTCTTGGTTTATGATGATGTACTTTTGAAATAAAAAAGGTACCACAGGTAATGACCACAGGGGCACTTAGAAAAAGGTCAAAGTCAAAAGTCAATTTAAATAAAGACTTTTGTACCATAGGAAAAAGACCACAGGTGGAATCAAAATTTAAATAAGGACTTTTGGTAAAAGTGAAAGTGAAATTAGGAAAAGAATAAAAATATTATTATTTTTTATTTTTCCCAATCTTGTCCATTTACAAGTGAACAAAGGCTATAAAAGAAGATCAAGTCTTCTCATTTATAACACACAAGTTCTCTTTCACAGGTGGAGCTACTATTTTTCTCGAAGAAGTTTTGTTTTGCCTCATCAAGAGCATCCACCTTCTCTCAGCAAACCCTCAGCTAGGGTTTTATCAGTTTTCTTATTCTAGGCAGCCCTTCATTTTTCGGGCAGCCAAGGACAATTTGGGCAGCTCCTCTCCTTCTCTTTCTCGGGCTATTTTATTCATTTGGGCAAGCCACTTTAGGGCACTGTCCTATTGGCACCCACGGGAAGCCTACTACAAGCATACCCGTAAGGGTTTCGCCTTCAGCCAACCCTTGGGCAGCCTAGGGCATACCCCTGTAGGGCTACCGTGGCCACGGGAAACCCTACAGCAGACCCGAGCTGACAGTGTAGACCACGGGCTGCTAAAGTAGCAGGCTCGGGCTGACAGTGTAGACCACGAACTGCTAAAGTAGCAGGCCCGGGTTGACTGTACATTCCACGGGCTGCTATACAACAAGCCCCAAGACAAAGGGAAAGGCTCAGCCCATCCTACGGCCAAGTGCCCAGTCACCTCAGCAGCAGACTGGTCAGCCAAGCAGGAAGATCGGGCAGCCAGGCAGGTAGATCGGGCAGCCGGGCAGGAGATCTAGCAGCCGGGCAGTAGATCGGGCAGGCCAGACAGTAGATTGGGCAGAAAACAGTGGATCTGGGAAGGCAGTCTGTTTTTCGGGCAGCCTATAAGTTACTGCGGCAGGAGAGAGAAAATTCTCAGAAAGACCTAATTTAAGAAATTTGTGAAATTCTGGAAAATGTGGTTGTATTTTATCAGTCTGATCTTTTGCTAATATTTTTTTTTATTGAAACTTTGGTAAATTCCAGATCTGGAATTTGAGGAACTTTTTGAAGAATTTCTTAAGCCATCTCATTTAGGAGATGAGCTATTAATGCTTTTGGGGTTTTTGTCCTTTGAAGGTTTCCCCAATGAAAAATATTGTGTCCATGTGTGCTAATGTGATGAATGTGTTTATACTGCACTACTGATCTATTTATGTCTATCTGCAAATTTTAAAAGTTTATGCTAATGATAAAAATTCAATACCCATCCCTGTTCATCACATCTGCATGTTTTTTCTATCATGGCGTCGTTGAAGTAGTTGGCACATGATCCTGAGCATGATCGGGCAATGATGCAAATTTACCCAAAAGATATGGACGTAGTTCCCTTTTTCTCTATAGAAGTGCAGGATCAGATTATATAGTAGCATCAAGCAAGCGAAAGTAGAAGCACAGACCTCATCCAGGTCAGACCCATCAATTTCCAGTAGCCAACCACTACATTGGATACAAACAAAGTTTATGTTTTACAAAAGATACAAACACATCGTGAATGTTCATGACCTTTTTCTATGGTGTACTAATCCATGACATAGAAGATTAGCTGTAAAAGAGAGTACATCCACATACAATCTTTCGAGGAGGTTGATAGTGGAGCATTTCACTTCTATTCTAAAGTGTCTCAGTCTGTGACATGCAAGATTAGAATTAAAAGAGAGTGCATACAAATACATAATCCGTCAAAAGGTCATTAATATAATATTTACCCTTCTATTCCATGGCTTTGAAAGGGTAGTTGTTTCTGACATTCCTATAGAGGTTGAATTTACCAAACATCACGCATACTTCCACACACAAAGACTATAAACAAAAATACAACAATCTACCATAATCCACAAGAAGAAGCATAAATAACTTACCTCTTGACAGAAGTAACTCGATCACTGTCTGATGTGTTTTCAGGACCTACTGCTCCGCTGGCCCATCTAGATTTGCCAAAAGTTCTAGTCAACAAAAACATGCAAAAAGTTGAATAAAAGAAGCTCCAAACAAATCTTTAATTAAAAAAATATTGAAATTGCAAACAGGAAAACACTGCCCTACTAAGTTATATGCAGGCCAAACTTTTCATGGGCATCCTTCGTGTATCTACAATCTAAGAGAAACAAATGGGAACATGTGTGTAATTGGAATGTAGGTAACTTGAACAGTGCATACTAGTAGTTTTTAGTACCTACCACCAAAATAAGCTACCCACTTTAAAGAAATCAGGAAAATAAGTTTTCTTATGGAATGTTGAGCAGTATTTATTTCTGGTCCAATGACGACACTCATAAATAAGCAATGTTGAAACCATTTTGAAAGGAAATTTGTACTCCAACCATTCTAAAATTAGCACCAATTTTTATAAGGTGGAGCATTTTAGGACAGCTTTGTCGTGAACTCAAAAACTCTGGGAACATTTCAAGTAGAACATGTCAGGGACTGCAATCTATATCCACACAGATAAGCCAAAAATTGCTATGCTCTTTTAAGGGTAGAAATTTTTTACTGCACACCAAATTCCTTTTTGGTATTGCAATTTGCTACCTCTATTTCCTTTTTATTTTTCTTTCATGTATGGGGTGTATTGTCAAAGGAAGAGAGAGGAGTGGCAGGATTCTCATATAGAGATACAACCAGCCCTTCAAGAAATTGCCAGTATAAAATGCATTTTAATTCACATCAGGAGACATGCACATATAAGTAGGAAGGAGACAGTGTGAGGACTATAAGCCCATGTTGTCCAAGGGTCTAATTCCTCTGTTGCACTATGCAATATTAGATCATCATTTTCCCAAACAATTTTCCCTTTTTTCCTCCCTAAAATGGGACCATTGTGCTCCATAGTCTTCTACCCCAGATACTTTGTCCACTGTTTTCAATATTATTCATGCAAGGAAACAATCAAGAGTTCTCATTTTGAGAATTTATAAACATCCTTACTTTCCTTGAAAATGAAGAAATTACTTTTGAGTTATGATTACATGCACATGCTAACACTTGTGAATAAGAAAATTAAGTCACTAAATAATTTTCTTGAACTTCTTAAGATTATTCTATTCAGGTATGTTATGAAACGGAGATGACAATTGAAATAGCACCACCAACACAATGTAGTCTACAGAGTCCAGACTAAAATGAAGCAAAAACATATTCAGTGTTCAATCAATCATGAATTTATATTTGGGAAATAATGGCAATGGCCTAGGTGCCAGAGACCTCATTCTTCACTGAAGAATGTAGAAGGGTGGAGTGAATTGATTTCCAGGTTTTTCTTCAACTAGATGGTTTTCCATTGAAAAATATATATAATTACAACCCAGGTTCAAACCCAAGTGGGCATGTTCCACCCCTGAACACATGTTGTTTGCTCAGTGATGCGGGGGCACAGCTGCATTCGGGTTAGACCCCACCGCCTTTGGTGTATTGGGATGCTGACTTATAATGCCAACCTCTCCTCGGTTAAAAATAATAGAGAAGGGCTCAAAATGTTTCCTCTGAATATGTATATGTGTGCCTTGAAAATTTCCTGGTCTATAGCATTGAGATATTATTTAAATTGGTATTCCATCGGAGTTTGATAAAGCGTTTTGGATTTTCAAATCTCATTTATGTGGGATCATTAACGAAAAATTATGTTCTTGTTATAAACAATATATACATTAAAAAAGAGCCCCAAGAGTTAGCTCAATCGGTCGAGTACTCGTAGTTAGGCCTCCCAGCATGTGAGGTCGCGGGATCCATTCTCATCGACTCTCTTGGGGTTAGGCTCGCAGCGGCCGCGGGTGTGAGGCCCCTTCGGGTGGGTCCGCCAGAAATTATTCCGTGGATGTAGCCCGTCGGTCAAGCCGGCGCGTGAACCACATTGAAAAATATATATATATATATACATTAAAACAAATTTAAAAGAAGAATTGTGTTGGGCACCTAGAATGAGAATGCCATCTGTATCAGCCTCAAAAGATTCAAAGTCATTTTGCTTCGGCTGACTTTATTTACTAGAAATCCTATGTTTTGCAAAATGAAGATCATCATTGTCATCATTTCTAAGTCAAATCCCATGTCAGTTCCTCTTTCAAGGTCACAGGATCGAAATCTGTGTTCTTGCTCACAAAGGAGTATATTAACACTATTGTTGTCATTTGTATCAGAAAACCCTTTGACCGCCACTTTCTGGTCCAAATTCGAAGGGCTTTTTGCATCGCTGCGCAAGGCTCTCGGACTTCCCTACAACGCAAATGGCCCATCTCTTGTCAAATTTGGACGGTTTACTACCTAATGAGAAGGAATTACTACCTAGCGCTTTTACCGCAACCCTTTCTCCTGAGCTAGCCTGACTTAACCCCAAAACTTCCATAAGCCACCTAACCACTTAATGAACTCAAACCACCAGTCGAAGTTCTGGTCAATCAATTAGTTGCTAAGCCATGCCATCTGATCCCGTCATTTATTGGAAACTAAGTGGATTACAGTCTTCACTGTTATGCGCACATCCCCATTACTGGAGGTAGAATCTCGCGGTGTTTAGAGAAAGCTCACCCCCAAGTACTTGTGGATGCCCATCTACTTCCCTAAGACCAGTTTTTGGGTCTATTTGTGTGTGCTCCAATACCATCAAGACTGGAATAACCTGATCATCTACTCATCGTTTCTGGATAGTAGAGCGGACTCGCCGTTGCCGCAAACCACCAGGCTGTTTCCCAGAGGCTGTTTAAGTCGTCCGTAACTGCCCAAAGACCAGCAAAAGCTTTTAGCTTGACTTGCTTATGGAATTCTTTTACAGGTGTTTCTCTCTTCAATTTGGAAGATTGACACGCTCCGCCCTAACCCCAGAGATAGCTAGAGATAGCCGGCGGGAGTAGGGATCAAATTTGAAAGGCTGGTCTTAATTTCAATTATTCACTTCAAAGATGAAAAGCTTCAAAAAAAAATACACATTTGATTTGACAATAATTAATTAATTACATATTTCAACTTCATAAAATGTTATCTAAAATATTAAGGTTTTAAGCAAATTTATTAGCTAAATAAATTAATAAATCTATAATTATCATATGCATTATTTTAATACAAACTTTTTAGTCTTTTCAAATTGAAATATTACATTATATTCAAATTATATTCCAAGCAAACACATTGAAAAAATAAAATAAAAATTGCAAAAAATAAATTATAAGGGAGATAAATATCTACCTTGAATTTGTGCTTAAAAACTATTAGTGTTGGAATCCTTCCTTGTAAATACTTTATGGTCAACTTAAGAATTGAGCCTATAGAAACCCCAATATTATTTTCTTTTGCTTTCTTCTCTTCCTAATTAACCAATACCAATTTAAAAACTCATTCTTTGCGATCCTTTATGTGGCAGAACTTATTATGGAAACCCCTAAATATATTTGAAACCGTCTCAAAACTCATGCATCCATTTTTCCAGTATTTTTATTTCAAATTAAATGGAAGTCCAAATACAAATCCTATATCATATAAACTCTGATATTTGGATGATAGTCATAGAATCTACAATTTGATCATTTATTCAAAATCCCCTTTTGGATCACAGTGAGCTACTCTCTACTCAACCACATTCATTTTGAAGTACAGATATTAATATACTATACAACATTCCTTCATAGGTAGAGATATTCATACAAAATAATGAAAATTTGCATACATCAAAGCCATACCACACCCTTCATCAAAATAGAGAATAACTCATTCAATGATATGTCATTAGAAAC
The DNA here is from genome assembly GCA_001517045.1 of Pseudotsuga menziesii. Taxonomy (NCBI): domain Eukaryota; kingdom Viridiplantae; phylum Streptophyta; class Pinopsida; order Pinales; family Pinaceae; genus Pseudotsuga; species Pseudotsuga menziesii. The sequence goes on along the minus strand of LPNX010112169.1, from coordinate 127,368 downwards.
TAACTCAAGTAGAATAATAAGACAAAAGAAAGTTTTATTCAAACTTTAAAAAAATAACAGGAAATATAACTGAGGTAGAAAAATAAAATTAATTTTTTTTCAAACTTACACAATAAAATTTTCCATAAATGAATCAGTTTATCACAGGCTGCATACTCGATCCTCTTCATTGTCATGCCATTTATACAAAAAAATGGCATGATCCTCTTCACGTGAATGCCATTTATACAAAGAATTAGCAGTGGATGGAGACATTATGGTTAAAAGCAATATGGAATCGAGACTACAACCAAAATTCAACGTGTCAAAACTGTCATTGTGAACAAAAGACAATCCAAGTTCTTGCTACTTCTCCTTTTACCTCCATACAATATCTAAATCCTCTCTAAAAGTGCATCTGTCTAATCCATAGCATCAATTGGAAATTCATCGTGTACATATATTTATTAGAAAATTGTTTGGAATTAATTTTCATCACCATATTAGATCTCCACAATTAATGCTTGTCCTTAGCGCGCAGCCTGATTTGATATGAAATAATTCAATATTGAGTCATATGAATGGAGATTTTTGATGGAACCTTCCTTAATGACTCATATCTAAACTGTATGAAGCACTAATAATAGTGGTACAGTAGTAGATATCTACGCAGGGATCAAGCTTATAGGACTCGGGAATATGACACTTCAAATTAATGTTTCATGGCCATTTTGCAAGACCACCCTTCTAATGAAATTTTAATTCAAATTAAGCACTTTAAAAAAAACTAAAAATATAATGTAGCATTTTAAATGACTGGCATTTTTTAATGCCACTTCTGGGACGAGCTTGGAGCCCTTTGACGAGCCATGACAGGTTCAATTTTGAACCCTGGCTGGGAGTACCCAGAGAAATACCATTGCAACCCATGGCTTTTATTTTCCCTAAGAAATGTCGCCATATTTCTCTTTCTCGTCAAATTTAGTAGGAATATACTAAGAAATAGGCCAAATCCTTCGATCTCTATTTGCTCTGATAATATAATATTGTATATATAATACTTAAATAAAAGTAAATAATGTATATATAATATTTAAATAATACTTTATATAATGTAATAATGTATATATAAAACTTAAATAAAAGTAAATACTTATATAATTATAATGTATAATAGTAACTTAAATAAAAGTAAATAATATATTTATGTAAATATAAATTGATTACAAATATAATTAGGAATAATGTAGTGTAATGATGTCCAATGGTAATGGGAGTGGATAGAGCCGGTTTGAAGAGGATCAAGCCATATTTAATGTAGTAGATGGTAAGCCAATATAGCTTTAGCTAATTAGACATCCTCATGATAGCTAATTTGGTGTTAATAGCTGAGTTGTGATACATGAGGCGATCTACATTTTACTAAATTCTAACATTGCAGATGTATTCACTTAAAGGGATCTCTGAATCCATCTCTAGTGTTAGAATTTAGTAAAATGTACAAATTCATTGTCAAATTTGTAATTTTTTCCATTGCCGGAGTGACACAACTAAAAATGACCAAATAAATGACCAATTGTACTATGGTCATTTGTAGTCTAGATATCCCGTGATCAAATTTGGTCATTTATCTTGGTCGTTTTTAGTTGGTTTTTATCTCGTGACCAAAAGTGGTCGTTTTTTGTTAGCTCACTTAGAATTATCAATTTTGGTCATTTATCCCTTTAAGAAAACTATGGTGACCAAATTTTTTGGTCTCATGGTCACTAATCTCTCATTTTCCACTAGTGCCAGGATCAGTTCTGGCTTCCAAAGCCCCTTACCGCATGAGTGCACCTAAGTTGGTGGAACTCAAACTGCAGCTACAGGAATTGATAGAGAAAGGGTATATCCAACCCAGTGTATCTCTTGGGGAGCACCGATATTGTTCGTAAAGAAAAAGGACTGTACGATGCGGATGTGCATCGATTACCATCAGCTGAACAAAATGACTATCAAGAACCGTTATCCACTCCCTAGAATCGATGACTTGTTCGATTAGGTGGGAGAAGCCAGAATCTTTTCAAAGATTGACTTGTGATATCAAGTACGGATTCGCGATGAGGATATTCACAAAACCGCCTTTCGTACAAGGTACGGGCACTACAAGTTTGTAGTGATGTCGTTCAGGTTGACCAATGCACCCGCGAACTTTATGTGTATGATGAACAGCATATTCAGTAGGTATCTGGATAAGTTCGTCTTGGTATTTATAGACGACATACTGGTTTATTCGAAGAATAAAGAAGAACACGAAGAACACCTTCCCGTAGTACTACAAGTGTTGAGAGAACACCAGCTTTACGCTAAGTTTAGTAAATGTGATTTTTACAAACCACAGATACAATATTTAAGTCACATTATCTCCGAGACAGGGATAGTTGTGGACCCAGAAAAGATTAAAGCCATAAAGGATTGGCCTACCCCTACTAGTGTCACTGACATTAGGTCCTTTTTGGGATTAGTCGGATATTATCGAAAGTTCATTGAGAACTTCTCGAGAATCGCTTGCCCCATGACCGCTTTGCAGAAGAAAGCAAGTAAGTTCTTATGGACCACTAAGTGTGAAGAAAGTTTTCAAAAGCTTAAGCAGCTTTTGATGAACGCACCGGTGTTACGGATTGCGGATCTCGATGAGGATTTTGTTGTTTGCACAGATGCAAGCAAGGAAGGACTTGGAGGAGTTCTCTTGCAGAACGATCACGCGATCTATTATGAATCGCGGAAGTTAAAAGAACATGAGCAGAATTACCCTATGCACGATCTTGAGTTAGCTGCCATCATCCATGCTTTGAGGATGTGGAGGCACTACCTCATGGGAAGGAAGTTTCTTCTGAAGACAGACAATATGAGTCTGAAATATTTATTTGATCAACCAGATCTGAATGCAAGGCAAGTCAGGTGGTTGGCTTTCCTTAATGAGTACCATTTCGAGCTAAAGCACATTAAGGGCAAAGAGACTAAGGTTGCTGATGGTTTGACCCGACGAACTCATATGATATATGAGGTGACTTTGAGTCAAACCGATGCAGATTTGCATGCGAGGATTAGAGTGACCAACAGAGTTGACCCCTTCTATGTGGAAATCCTCAAGAAAGTCCAAGAGGACAGGTTGTTTCAACAACAAAAGGAATACAAGGTAAACGAATCCAGACTACTATGGTCCAAGGATCGATTGTATGTTCCAGAAAGAGGGGACCTTCGGTCCAGCATCCTCACAGAATTTCATAGGGAACCCTACTCCGGGCACCCGAGATATCAAAAGATGATATCCGCCGTCAAGAGACACTTTTTCTGGCCTAAGTTAAAGGCCGACATTGCAATGTTTATTGCGAAATGTCAAGAGTGTCAACGAGTCAAAGCTAAGCATTAGCATCATGCGGGATTGCTGCAGCCGTTACCCATTCTGGAATGGAAGTGGGAAGTCATTAGTATGTATTTCATCACCGGTTTACCGAAAAGTAAGAAGCAAAATGATTCTATTTTTGTGGTCATCGACAAGTTGTCGAAAGCAACACACTTCATTCCTATGAAGTCGACCTACAAAGTAGTGAACATTGCAGATATCTTCTTGAAAGAGATATTTAGATTGCACGGGATACCCAAGGCAATTATCTCAAATCGAGAAGTTAAGTTTACAGGAAACTTTTGGAGATCTTTGTTCTCCGGATTGGAGACGCAGTTGAACTTTAGCACTGCATATCACCCGCAGACAGACGGGCAGACAAAAAGAGTAAACCAGATTGTTGAGGACATGCTTCGGCTGTATGTCATGAACAACCCCACGAAGTGGGAGGATTACCTGCATCTCGCAGAGTTTGCGTATAACAATGGTTATCAGACTTCCGCCAAGATGAGTCCCTTTGAGGTACTCTATGGACGGAAGTGTAGAACACCGATTACTTGGGATAGCCCGGTGGATCGGCTCATGTTAGAGCCTGATTTGTTGATGGACTTGGAACAGTTGGTTACCAAGGTCCAAGTGAATCTTAAAGAAACACAAGACTGCCAGAAACGTTATGCGGATCGGAAAAGAAAAGATAAGGACTTTCAAATAGGCGATCATGTTTACTTGAAAGTAAAAGCCAAACGAAGCTCGTTGAGCTTGGGTAGGTGCGGTAAGTTAGCACCTAGGTTTTGTGGACCTTTTGAAATACTGCTCAAGAAAGGGCCAGTGGCATATGAACTAGCGTTGCCCACAAATGTAAGAGTCCATAATGTTTTCCATGCATCTTTGTTAAAGAAATATGTTTATGATACTAAACATGTTGTTGATTCGTCCCTGTTACAAATGGAACCTGAAGGGAAGTTTGCCCCTAAGCCTACTCATATAATGGACAAGAGAGAGGTGCAGCTTCGAAAGCACACCGTAGTCCAGTTCAAAGTGCAATGGAAGCACTTTGAGGCTGATGAGGCTACTTGGGAGAATGAATCCACCATGACAAAGCCTTACTTCGCCTTGTTTCATGATGTCATTTCGAGTCCCTAGAATACCAGGGACGGTGTTGTTCTAAGCGGGGAGGGATGTAATATCCCGAATTTTGGACCTAACACTTAGAGGCATGTGCCTATTGATTATGATGATTATCTTGATGTTTTATTTTTATATTGGGTCGAAGACCCCACTGCATATGAACATGATGATTTCTTTTATATATTGGGCATAAGCCAATTATTGATGATATATATATATATGCTTGTTTGTGTTGGGCGTGGACCCTGAAGCACATGATTGATGAGATGTTGTATTGAGCGGGAAGCTCTAGAGCACTTGAGTGATTGATGATTTGTGTTGAGCGAGGAGCTCTGGAGCACTTGAGTGATTGATAATTTGTATTGAGCGAGAAGCTCTGGAGCACATGAGTGCTTATCTTTGTGTTGAGCGAGAAGCTCTGGAACACATGAAAAGATAATTGGAAGTGTTGGGCATAAGCCTTAGAGCCTTCCATGTTGATGTTGAGCATCGGATCCTTGGCCATTGTATCCCTAGGTGTATCGTACAAGTACATCCTAACATTAGTGTTGAGCGAAGAGCTCTGAAATTGCATTGAATTGCAACTCCCTGTTAAAGCGTTGAGTATGGGCTCTCATAAGTGCTAGGGGTTACTGAAAAGAATTTAATAAGCTTTCGAGTGAAAACGACTCGAGAAAAATATTGATCTCATCATACTTATTTATAAATGATTAAATGAAATTTCGAATTTCTGTATTCTCATCAAAGTACTGAATAACTACCACGTTATACGAGGGAAATCCAACATGCAAGGATGTTTAGAGTTGCCTAGCCTAGTAGACCTAAACAATCTACCTACTTGACCTTAATGAAGAAGTGCAATTAAGTCTAGGGATCATGGTATATGATGCCCAAAGACAAATGTTAACAAGTGATATATTATTATGTACTTTATACATGGTATGTGTTGCCGCCTAATTCACACTTTAAGGCGCAGGAAAGTCACAACCTGCTATGTGTGTCCTTGGGGGCAAGTGAGAGCTGGGGACCACTGTCACCACAGTCCACAACTCCTCCGTTTAGGCAAGATCCCAACAGAGCCAAGGGGGGTAGTCCCTATGGGAAAACTAAGTTCCAGGTTTATTAATTAATTACAAATTAATTAAAGGGATCGTTTAATAAGAGTGAGGCTAAGACTCTATATTGTCTAAGGAATGACAAGCAGCATGCAGATGCAAAATTTCCTTTTAATGACAAGCAGACCTTTAGATAACAAAGACCAGTGCCTATTACAAATGGAGTCTAAAGATAGATTACAACTTTATAAGCTTGCAAATAAATTTGAGATTTAATTTCTGATTAAACTACAACTTAGGTGTTTAAGAATGAAATAAATGAATGATACAACTATAAACAGTATGTATAAAGAGTTGAATATAATTATAATATTAATAATGAAAGAGAAAGAAAAGCTTCATGCAATTATTATTTATTATGTAAATATAATAAATATTCTAAAACCTAAAAAGTCTAATTAGGAACTAGTAGAAAGTTCCTAAAAGTTAAAATATTAATAATTACCCGAAGTAATTGAAAATGGTTAAATCAAGAAACCAAGGTTTCTTGATTTAACTGTCCCTTTGACTGAAAACTCTGTCTATAAAGACTCAAGCAAAGGAAAGGCTTGGGGTTCTGATCTATCATTAGAGGAGTCATTTTCTGCCTGTTTTGCTCTCAAGTAATTCTTGGAGAAAATTTTCTTGGAAGGAAAAATGAGAACTGATCCAGATCTGATATACCAGATAGGAAACCCTACCTTAGGAGCTCTAAGCTACTTGCATCAATGTTATTGGAACCGGACCGGTCATCGAACCGGCGAAGCCCAAAATGTGAACCGGACCGGAACCGGCAAAAAACCGGGTAAAAAACCGGCTGACTAAAAAATACATAAAATATTCATATTTTGTAAAAAACATATATAACAATAGAACAATGGACAACAACCAATCCAAAGATAACCTTTCAAAACAATAATGGTGATTCCTTAGCCAAAACCCAATGACATTCAAAGGATGAGTGTCACTCCAATAATATAGTTTATGTTAAAGATCCTAGATTCCATCAGATCCTATTATTAAAGATCCTAGATTTTCCATCAGATATCTATTATTTCTATCATATCATGGTTTCTATACATGTATAAAGGTACATGATACATCACAGCAATATCTGGAAGCAGTTATTCTAACAGGTTAAAAGAAATTCCACAGTCAGTATAAAAGAATATAGCAGCATTATAAGGTACATGATACATGATACATGCCATGTAGTATTAGCAGCCCATGTAATCAATCCCTAGTCATTCATATCAGCACATAATGATAAAAAGGATCATCATTTATTAGCCAAACAATAATGCTGCTATCGATACCAATGAATATAACAACTGTCATTCAAATCAGTCCATGCATAACATCTAAAATAAGATTTTTCAATTCAACTTTGTATCACACTTATATCACAGATGAGTAGCATTCCACTGTGTATAACTAGGACACCAATGTTTGACAGTAAGCAATAAAATCAGCACTTTAAGAACATCAACAGTCAGTTAATTCTGCATATACATTGTAGTCCTGTATCAGCATTCAAAGAGGTAGCTACACCAAAGTCAGCGCTTTATCGTTCACTTCTACAACAGCCCTTGTATAAACATATGATAGCATGGAGTTGCTTCAAACCTGTTAGAAATTCCACAGTGTATCATGTACCTTTACATTGCTTCCATGCCAGGTTAAAAGTAATTCAAAGCAATATAAAAGAAATTCCACAGTCAGTATAAAATTGAGTTTTCTGAGTCCCCTGTCTAGACCGGCCAGTTCGGCCGGTTTTGGCCGGTTCCGACCGGTTCCATACCCGGTCTGGACAAAAATCCGATTTTTCAAAAAAAATTTGCTGACCGGACCGGCCAACCCTGTAAACCGGTCAGACCGGCCGGTTTTGCCGGTTCCGGTCCGATTCCGATAACACTGACTTGCATGTTGGAATCCAGCTCGGGGGGATCCGGATTTAAACCAGGAACGGTTTCGAGTCATTGTTGGATGGAACGTGGTAGTTCCCAAGTGATTTGGTCATCAAAAACAGAGCTCAGATCTGTCTTGAATTGTTAATGATGCTATTTGAGTGTGCAGGTTCAGCCATTAACAGAGCTTCAATTTACAGGTATGAAGCCCTAGACTGTCTATTCTACTTTGCTAGCTATGTTAGGTAAACGATTACTTTGCATTTCCTAACTCAATGTATATGTTTCTCTGTTTAAAACTGCTAGGGTTTGCATCTTACATTATTAACCCCAGGCTGTAAGAGATTTCGTATACCAGGTTATCCAAGGTTTAATTATTGGTTTATTTCTGCAAGTTCAATTTATTTACTAATGTTCATCAAGGGTTCTACACCCTAGTTTAATTTTTGTAGTAGTATTATTGAAAAAACTGGGTTATGTACAAACTAGGTTATTTCAGACCTGCTATTATTGTTCATTTAGTCTTTATATACTCTACTGACATATTCCATTTGTCAGTAGAGACATGTTATAGATTTAAATAAATTAATCATAGAAGTAGGTTCTAAATACATTTATGTATAACTTACAATCTATATAGCCTTAAGGTACTATCTACAAACTGAACTACTATGTATATATATAAACATATATAGACATCAAACATAAACAAATCAAAAATACTATCTATAAGTATTCTACATTAAGATCTAAGATAAATAAACCATTAAAAGACCTTTCAAGGTCTGCACCATTAATTATCTGCTAAACTACTAAATATTTCCATTAAATAACATCATCATAAATAAATGAACAAGAAGTATCCATGACCATTCTTTTGGTCCAAGATTCACATCTACGTTCCTACACTAAATCGCTCATAACTTTTACTCATAAATTAACCAAGTAAAACATTTAAAACAAATTAAAGAACTCTGGAATTTTAAACAGAGGTCACTGCATCGACCTCTATGGGTATTCAAACCCCAGTCGTAGGCTATAATAATCTCCATAACATAAATACTTAAAACAAAAATCAATTACATAATTCTACCAGCATTTCATATAACAAATTTAAACACCATATCACACACAGGAAACATTCTCAATTATAAACCATATCAAAATCTCTATGTAGTTCCAAATAATTACAATGGGAACATGAATCGAATCTTGTGGGCATACAAGCCCAACCCTCGTCTAATTAAAAATACAACAAATTACATTAACCACGAACAGGATTCAAACCCTTGTGTATTTCTACCAAGGCCACGCTATACATATAGCGTTTGCGGGCTGCATTAATAAACTCAAAAATATTACAAATAACAAACCATTACGCTACAACGAGGTCGTAAGACCATAGTTTCTGCCCAATGATGTAAGCACGGCCTCGGCCAAAATAAATATTACTTAGTCCATTTAAAAGTCTATCTACAGCAACGAAGGCCATCGGGGGCTTGCACCCATGGCTCACATATAAACCAAATTATATTATAAACCAACGAAATCATAAACAGTAAAACAACCATCTGAAGCTATGCGCGGCATTCACCCAAGCCACGGCTTACCAAATAAAATACACAGTAAGGGATTTAACAAATCAAGCTATCACAGCAATCGTGGGAGGGCTCATGCCATACCCGGCATGGCCTCAACCCAACGCTGTCCAATAATTACAGTTAAGATCTAATTCAACCATTTATACATAGACAATAAACGAAGGCAACTGCCACCTATTTAACCCATAGAGCTACAAATAGCGTGGCAAAAATCCAACACATAAACAGTAAGCACATTAACCATTTCCTTTTCCATAAACGCACAGTATATATATTTACACAGTAATGCCATTATCGCAATCAATTTTTACACAGTCGCGCCATGGGCTTGGGCACCATTGCAAGCAATGGTGTTGCCCAAGCATGAAAGCCCCAAAATCCCATAATACGATTTACCATAACAAATAATTACATAGGCCTGTAAGAGACTCGCTCCATGGCTTAACAGCCTTAATAAATATTTAAAAACCCAAGTTTGTCTACACAGGCCCGAAGGCTCATCAAACCCCACAGAGAAGCCCCAAACCAAATGACTCAAACAAAACGTAGACAGGCCGAGAGACAACAAGCATAGGCTTGTTTGGCAAGGCTTACCTTGCACCTTGGCTCCACAGTCAAACCAACGACAGAGCTGAAGCCACGCTGCTCTTCACCATACCTTGGCACCTACAAACACCAAGTGAAACCAGGATGAGAAGTATGGCCACACAAGAAATCACAAAACGAAAACGAATTGCGGACTTAAAACCCAAAATGAAGCATACGTTCAAAGCCTGGAGGTCGCCTCCATTTTCCCTGCATAGAGCCAAGACCAAACCCCAAACACCAACGAATGACAAGTCCATCGTGAGCCAAGCCCTAAGCTTGGGCTACCACAAAAACCAAGGTGCATTAATGGCACCAACTGGTATCCACTTTTAAAGCCAAAACCCACTTTGCTATAGTTTGATATCGTCACTTTAACATTGGTCTCCATTGCCATGCAAGGCTTAAAACCCCATTAACATATGGTTCAAACATATGGTATTTTCGCCACCCCAAAACATATCACAAGGATTAATACATTGCAAGGTTATGTTTAGTACATAGTCCATATATGGTATGCGCTAACCCATAGTCAAGCCACAAGGCATAAGTATTAAATGTAACATGTAAACCATAGGCTTTAAACCTTAACACAATGCGCTTCCACTAAGCTTAATGCTAAGTAAACATGGCATATGAAATATGCCATGTTAGTATTTAAACGATATAAAAATCAAAGGTCTGGTTTTTAAGCCAAGATCATAACCTGCAAATAGAAAACATAGGATCTGTTAATATTGTTAATAAAATAAACATAGAGTGTAAATATACTAAGACATAAAAGACGAGATATAAACCATAATGAAGTGTAAGCAATACCTAGGATATTTCGCCGAGATAGCTAAATTGACGAAAATAGTATTTACCTTGTATAAATCTGAGTCAGTAAGGAACCGTAGTATCAAACAGTAGGTCTAGTAGGATCAAGATATTTAGTGCTCTTTAAATAAGACTCCGTCGCAAAGTATGATCTACATATGAAATAAAAGAGTTGCCTTAGTTCGAAGAACTAAGTAAGCCTGCAAACAAGTAAACACCTTTACCTCTCAGACCATCATGGGAGAACGAGTCCCCTCACTCTGCCCACTTTGTTTCCACAAACAAAGTTAAGTTAGGGCTTTATAAATAACAAGTAAGACTATGCATAAAGGACGAAGCATTTAAATCAAGTAACGACACATACGCGACAATGTATAACCATAAGAACTAAGCTAAAAACAGCAGTACAACATCGTGAGTAAAATACATTAATAATAATGACTGAAAGTAAAAGGACAGAATATAAGAACAACTTATGAGTAAACAGTGGTACATGTAATGTACAATATATTTCCACAAGTCAAATAATGTTCCGTATAGGTAGTATTTACTAGCCTAATAAAAAAAAATTATTTCCAATTTTTGGGGACATTACAACGACATTGCATAAACCCCAAACAAATCGCATCAATCTATTGTTAGAAATATCTGAAATTGAAAAAAACTAGTTTCCAACAATGGTTTCTTTCAACACTGCTCTGGTACCATGTTGTATTTTATAATATAGTAGTATAATTTCAGTTATTTTGCAGCAAAAATAAAATAGGATCACTAAAAGAATAACCAAAACACAAAAACAAAGGCACAAAGATTTCATCCTAGGAAAACGCAAACTCGGGAAAATCCCAGCCAACCTTTCTTAGTCAGAGAATCAGTTCAAGATACAAGATACATACAAATATAAGAATAAGATAAACCCAAAGATAGCAAACCCAACATAATAGTCTTCTTCTGCTGCTGCATCCTTCTCTTCCTCAGCTGCACACTTGTCTAAGAGAGCAAAGTGAATTACATGCTTGAGAAATGAATGAGGCATCACTTTATTTATAGTCTTCAAGTGGTTGACCTTTCACTTTAGTTGGGGTCGACTTGCTTATGCCCATAATAATTAATTGTTTATTATTTATCTTCTGTTTAGCCAACTTGCTTATGCACATAATTATTAATTGTTTATTATTTATCTTCTGCTGGGCCGACTTGAAATCAGATGTCAAGATAAAAAAGTTCCAAGGAAAAGTAATAAACAGATAATTATCCGACGAAGGCACTTTCCTCCCTTTATCCTCAGTAGTCCCTACCTCAATCCTTATTAGAGTTTCATCCTCAAGAGGTCCAAAGAGGCCTTTGCATGATCAATCTGTGCTAGGGGATGGTCTAAGTTTGCAAAGGGGAGGCAGGTCATCTTTGGATAATTGTGTGGGCTCTTAGCACACTTTTTGAGACATTCTATTTGTTGTGGTGGCCATAGCTATGGATCATGGTTTGTGGGTGTCTTAACAATGGCTATGTGGTGCTTGTATCCCCTAAGATAGTGTAGCTATGGTTGGAGAGAGGCAATGCTATCCTTATTTTAGATGTGATTGGGGTATTTGACATGACTTCTAACCAGTGCTTGCTTGACTGTTGATGTGACCGATGGTAAGGCTTAATCCTTAAACTTAATAGTTTCAGTGTGTGAATGCCATCTATGACAGGCATGTTCAAGTGAAGGATGGATGTTGGATTGCAACGACCTTTACTCACAAGGTTGGAGTTTCTATGGCGTGGTGTTGTTCTCTTGTGGTGACCTAGTTATGTGGTGACCTAGTGATGCGGCCTAGCTCGGGTTCTATTGTTGCTCATGGTAGATCCATGTTCAGTGTGTGGGTTGGTGGTTGGTTCCACTAGTTCTCCTCCACCTCTAGCCCTATTTGGATTTTGGGTGCCCTATGTCTATGCCCTGGTCCCACTGTCCCTTGCATGAGATATTGATCCTAGGGTTTTTATACATCAGGTCTAATGATGTGGCCTAAAGAGTGTGTTGTCCCTAGGCACTTTATAGGCCAATTTTGGGGACTATTTTCCTTCAGACTCATGTTGCTCCCTTGCAAGATGTAGGTTATCATTATTTTGTAAAGGGAAGCTTTTGGATCTATTGCTAGCTCATCTAGGCAATGCCTATTGATAGCTTGCTTGTTCCTGTGGATATCTGCTTCGACGACACGACATTCTTTTGTAAAATGTGCCTTTTTAATAGAGTTTAAAACTTCAATGTAAGCATTTTCAAACAAACAAAAAAATCCTAGTCCATAAGGCAAGCTAGAACAACCCATTATCCAATTATACAATTGCCAAGTTATCGATTCACCTAGGAGCATGCCCACACCCATACCCACACCTGCATCAGATTGGAACCGTGGAATTGCTAATCGAGATTAGATTTACGAGAATTCACTAGTTTTTTAAGTGGTTCTTTTTCTGAGTTTAGCATCCATATCCAATTTTTATGGGTGTGATTCTGCTTAAAGGATTTGACTAAGGTTCAACAGAAATTGGATTTATGTCAAAAAAAATATTTGTTGTGGTTCAATAGTTCAAATTTGCTTTATGGTAAAAATTTCCTACTTGTAAAACATAAGCGATAGGATTCTTCCTTCCTAATTGACAACACTAGTTTCTCTCTATCTAGCGAACATAACTAGTTATTGTTGTAAATTGCTTCCTCCAAATTGTAACAACTGGTACAACTTGATTCTGTAATAGTAAATCTCTCATGCTTTGTTCATAGCTAGGAATCAGTAAATTTATTCCAAGAACTGAAGGAACCCTAGATAGGGTTACACGATAGGGTTACATAACCAAACACATGAGAGCTCAATAACACAATGAGTGATATTATTATGATATATGGCTACACATATAACAAAGTCACTTAAGTGATACAGAAAGATAACAAACTGAAATCAAATACATATACTAAATGAAAACTCAAATTGAAAACAAAACAAAGGTAGACATTCTTTAGAAGCTTCTACTCTAAAGACAATTCCTAAACAAGGCTGAGCTCCATCAAGCTGCCTCGTAACCCTCGTAAAGATGTTGCTCCTGAATTGAATTCTTGAGTTCCAGGTTCCACCTCCTCGAACTCCCAAATCATGAATCTCCCAAACTCAATTACTAACATCAATCCACATGCATGTCATGTAGCCTCACTAGTAGACTGCAATCCACCTGCATGTCTCAACCAATGAGAAATCATTCCCTAGATTCACAACTACTAAACTAATTGGGAAACCATCCATACTGAGCTATTAACTGATCGCTTCCTATCTTTAAAGTGTGAGCTTCCTAAAATGCATAAATTTAGTTTTATTCAATAAGGACAACACCACATGCAATGTCCAATGGTTCTTCTTTGATTAAACCCGACAGCATGAGCTTTGTGACCCATAATATTAGATTTATGATTAAAAACTTCTTCAGCATTATGACAATTCTTTTCTTTTCCATTTCCTGTACCCTCAAAATCTAGTCCATGACTGATAGGCCCTTTCTTTGACAGTGTACAGTTGGCAAATTGCATATTCTTCATTTTCAGCTTGATTAGATGAACAATTTTAAATCCAAATGTTCATATTTTTCCCTTCTGAAACTGCAAATGTTTTTGTTGTGCCTCTGATTCTTTCTAAATATCCCTTTCAACGATTTATAAGTTGCTGAAAATAAACTTTGTCTCTACTCATGAAAAAAATTTTAATATTTTTGTTAATCACTCCAAAACAACTTGAGTTATGAACAAAACATTACCAAACACAATACTAGTACAGATCATTTGATGGCTGAAAACGACTATATGGAGGCCTATTGTACGTAATCGAGACCACATGCATCTATAATATTAGCTCAAAAAATGTGGGTTGATTCTCCTCTTTGACGAATTTGTGGCTACTCCTGCTCGATCAATGGCGGATCTTTTTATCAGTTGAGGAACTGGTGGCTCTTTTGACTTAAAAAAAATCCATTGACTTCAAAAGATTTGTGGCTGGGTCGAAATTGGTTGTGCTTCATGATAGTGGGCGGCCATTTGATAGAACTTGAAAAGGTTGTGTCTTTAATTCAACTTACAGCTTTAAAAAAAAACTGCGAGTAATAGTTCTAAAGTCAGGTATGAGTGACAACAGATTCCTTCATGTGTCTTCTCATACAACAATTTCGTTAACAATGGCAACTTGCAAATGCTTCACGGCCTTTGATCTTCTGGTGGCTTGATTGGCAACGGGCGGATAAAAAAAGACAACGGCTTCTAAATTTGACAGCTCTAAAAAATTTGGTAGTGGCGGCTTAGTGTTAGAAATGGCGGCAACAAGAGTTGGACCGACTTCTTAAAATAATGTTGGCGGTTACATGCAACGAGCGACAACTCATTTAATTCAATCAACGACAATTCTTCACTATTCTTGTTCCACAGTGGACAATGGATCCGTAGCTAAGCCACTAGTCAGCTTCCATGGCTACAGAAGACGGTGGTGTAGGTTTTGACCCCATGGTGTTGAAATTGTACATGATGTATATATTATATTTAAATCATGGCATGGAGCTCAAGGCCAAGGCCCTGCCATTGATTTGGTATTTTGTGTATCGGCGATTAAGGTTGATGCCGATGGTTATAGTGTTGTTCAGGCACAGTATATTTTGAGATATCATGTAATCTGCAATTTAATAGAATACCACAATTAGCTATGCACTGCAACGTAAGAGATGGGGGCATGATTCCACGAGGAATAGGGAGGGGAGTTAGTCAAACTCCTGAGCCAATAGGGTGAGACCAGATGTCAATGGGGGAACCCATAAACCCTCAACTACCTTTTGTCCTTCGTCCTTAATCATTCAATTCTTCTAGAAGAGCGGTTGAGGCAGTTAATGCCTTGGGCAGAGCAAGGCATGGCAGTCAATTTCGTGACTAAACTTGCCTGCTGCCTGCAGTCTGGGGAAGTCGCATTCTTGCTTCTGAAGAAAGTAATCACGGGGATGTGTGCCCAATCCGTCATTCGAGTGTCGCCTAGTATGTCTTGGTCATTTCGATCCATTATTCAGGATTCTTCTGATCCATTGTGCAAGGTTCACTATCCTGAGTCGGGGAAAGTGGTTGCTAAGTGTGGTTCAACATCTCGCAGCCGCAGCACGAGCTAGCAAAGTGTTGCTACACATTTCTACAAGTATTATCCTTTGCCGAGACCCTGGTTGATGGGTTATAGTGTTATTATGAACTACAGAGTGCTATGAAACCTTGTTTCTCTGTGTTACAGAGTGGAACCTGTGTTGTTGTGTCTCCTTGTGGTTTGCTGTGATGTGTACCTGTAATGTTCCCAAAATGACATGCATGCAAACCCTAAAAGTGACATGCATGCAAACCCTAAAAGTGAGATGCATGCAAACCCTAAAAATGGCATGCATGCAAACCCTAAAAGTGATATGCATGCAAACCCTAAAAGTGACATGCATGACATCTAAGCATTATTTAAGGATGCATGCACCCAATTAAGTCTCCATGCGCATGCATGCAAGTCAACTGTAAATTAGAAGATAAAGTGACCTAATTAGGTCAAAAGCTAGGGTTTTCGCAGTTGAAAGTTATAAAAGAAAGATAAAGTGAATGGAGAAGACACTTTTGATGATTATTGATTTTGGAGCTCTTGAGTAGCAGCACAGCGTGCGGCACAACAGTTGGGGTTGGAGACGGCGTCTTCAACTAGTAGGGTTTCGGCAGTGAGATATCTGCCCTAGTCTCATCGAGGGTAAGCCATACAGGTTCACCATTCGCTTTTCAATTTATTCATAGTTATCCAGTATATAGCAAAGATTGTTGCAGGGGCACGTGTGCAGCCGTAAGGGGTTTCCAGCCGGAAAGCCCAAATCATTCGCTGGGTCTTCAGATCTCAGTTTACCTTCGAAATCCAGGCACCATTCTCATCATCGGTATCATACTCCAGTACCTGATGATTATCAAATCCGACCGTGCTCATCCTGAGCAGTTATCATCCATTTTGGGATCAGGGGGGGTGAGCAACTGCACCTCTAGAACAATTCGCTAGCCTGCCTAGAGACTTTAGAATTTCCGCATGTGCCAGGCATTCTCTCCGGCACGGGAAGGCTATCAGTCCTACAAATCATCAGCTTCATCGGACACCTCCTTCACTGAACACGTCACCCTTAGCTGATTTGGGGTTCGTGCTGCTGGGGTATCACCGTAAGCAGAAGATACTAGGTCATCTCAGATTCAGCTCTTGATGCATGCATACTCTCTCAGGAGCATTCCAGCTAGCTTATCAGTGGTAAGTGTTCATTCTATCCTACAAACCCTAACCCTAATTTTTGCTATAAAATAGGGAATTTTGCATGGCAGTTTGCATGCCCGGCTGTTTCAGTATATTTGCATAGAATTAGAAAATATCGGGATTTGGGATATTACAGTACCCTGGTTTGGGTCTCTTCTCTTGAACCTGCTCTGATACCATATTCCAAGAACCGAAGGAATGAGAAACCCTAGATAGGGTTACATAACCAAACACATGAGAGCTCAACGACACAATGAACAATATTATTATGAGACAACACAACATTACAACGAGGGTCCTCACTCTCATAAAGAGTTTTGAGAGACCAAAACCTTAAGACGTCTAAAACCCTAAGATGCCTAAAACCCTGACTTTTAACCTAAGTCACTTAAGTGACTTTATTACATGTGTAGCCTTATCTTAACAAAATTCTTACCTTCTTTGAAATGAACAAGAATGTAATTGATGTATTGCATGCAGATAAAAAATTTCAGACGTTTGTCTTTGGGGACACAGTTATTGATTGATTGGGCAAACAGGAAAAATAACATCACAAACTTAGCTCGGGCCACTAATGGAAAATGTTTTGGAGAAAAGCTATTTTTGAAGATGTTTCTTTTGCCCATATTTACCGGGAATATAATCCATAAAGCAGACCAACTTTTGAAGGATGCTCTTGCTCTTCAGAAAGGGTTTCCGATCGAACAAGAAGTTAGGGACACTATCCCTTTGGACGCAGTACAATTGTCTCTTTTTTAAGGATGACAGTTTGTTTGTAATGCTAAAGTTTGTTTTCTGTTGATATAGCACAGTCAAGTGTGTCTAAGTGAGTCTAGTGTTTGTATGTTTTCAACTTCAGTACAGTGCTTGTATTTTGGACTGGTATGATTCCAGCAGGGCTCTCCTATTTTGGGATGAAATGTGTATATGTCTCAGGTCTAGAGTGAAGGCAATTAGCTAGTTTTTTGAACTGAGCCGAAAGGTGAACAAATGTGTATTTTGATTTCCTTTTTGAAATATCAAATACAAAGATATTTTTATTAGAAAAAAATTGCAGACTTATATCCCATAAATAAGTTTGGGTTTAATCTGAAATAATCCTTACAATAATATGGTAAAGATGTGCTTCAAATATGTTTTATATCATGTGTGCCCTTGCTTTATGCATGGATCTAATGATCTGAGGTGTAAGTATAATGGCATCTAGACTGCACAAAAAATGCCAAGGAAAACAAAGTACAAAGTAGAACCCATACCTCATGTTCAAAGTTTTTTCTTTGAAGTTTAAATGAGTGATGATCCAAATAGGCGTGTTATGAAGATGTCGATTCCATAGGCTGTTGATAATTTACTGGATTTCCAGACACTATATCCTTATAATAAAAAAGCTTGTGTAATGCAATCTCATGTTTAATTCGAGTCACTTAGCATCACCGATAATTTCCACAATAACACTACCAGCCTTCAATCTGGCATCCCTGACAGTGATTTTGCGCAGAGTGGCAGAGTGGCATAGACTTAACAGCAGAGTGGCAGTCTCTACCACACACCCAAGGCTCTTGACAATCCCGATAGATGCCCCCACGTATGTCTTGATAAGCCCAAAGGCAAGGCTACGTTTTCACTGTGCTGGCGGAGGATATTCTTCTTTTCCTCTTCCTCAACATCATCTAGTGCAAAGATTGTGTTAGGCACATATCATCCTACATCTTTCATTTGCCTAGGCAACATGTCGAACTTTCCATAATTTTGTGTTTGGGGATGTAATCTCTCACCCACGAGGAAACTATATACCTTATTATCGATTTCAATCCAGCTGCATCCTGGAATTTTCTCTATTTTCCTGTCTTTCATCAGTTTTCTGACCTTTTCAGCACTCTCCCACATGCCTGCCATGGCATATATATTTGACAGCAACACATAATTGGCAGCATTTTTAGGATCCAACATTAGAAGGTGTTGTGCTGCATATTCTCCAATCTCTACATTTGTATGGAGTCTACATGCACTGAGCAAAGATCCCCATATCGCAGCATCAGGTCTTGTTGGCATTTTATTGATAAAGTCTTGCGCTTCATCCAAGAACCCTGCACGTCCAAGAAGATCAACCATGCAGCAATAGTGTTCCATATCAGGTGCAATACAATAATTTTGGGTCATGCTATTAAAGTATTGCCAGCCATCATACACCAGCCCTGCATGGCAACACGCAGAGAGAACACCAAGAAAGGTAATATGATTTGGCAGTGTTCCAGAGTGCTGCATTTGTTCAAAAAGTTGGAAGGCCTCTTTGCCAAACCCATGCATGGCATATCCTATAATCATTGCACTCCATGAGACTACATTTCGTCTAAGCATATCGTCAAAGACTTTTCGGGCATCCCCTAAGCACCCACATTTCGCATACATGTCTAGAAGAGCATTCTCCACAACAATGTCAGACTGCAATCCACTTCGAATTATATCTTTGTGGATTTCTCTTCCATGCTCTAGAGCAGTCAAGTTGGCACACGCAGGAAGAATGGTGGTGTAGGTGACTGAGTTTGGCTTCAAAACTGTCAGTTGCATCTGTTGAAAGAGCCTTAGAGACTCATGAAATTGTCCAGTCTGTGAATATCCTGCAATAATTGCATTCCATGAAACCACGTGTTGTTCAGGCATCTTTTGAAACAGCTCCCAAGCTTCAGCAACTCGCCCATTTTGGGAAAATCCTGCAATCATTGCAGTCCATGAGACCACATTTTGTTCAGGCATTTTCTGAAAAAGTTTGAAGGCTGTTTCTACATCCCCATTCTGCGCATATCCTGTAATCATTGCATTCCATGAGATCACATCTCGTACAGGCATTTTTTGAAATAGGTTCAGAGCCTTGTCAACATGCCCTTCCTGCGCATATCCCACAATCATTGCATTCCATGACACCACAGTTCGGGCAGGCATTCTGTCAAACAAATTGCGTGCTTCTTCCAAGCTTCCACATTTGGCATACATATCTAAAAGGGCACTCTCCACAAAGACATTAGACTGATACCCACTTCTAATTACATGTTCATGGACGATCATTCCATGATGCAAGGCTTTCAAGTTGGCACAAGCTGGAAGAACGCTAGTGAAAGTCATGTCATCTGGTTGGGTACCCAATCTTTCCATTTGGCAAAACATTCGCAGGGCTTCATCGTCATAACCATGTCTGGCAAAAGATGCAATCATTGCAGTCCATGACACAATGTTCCGTTCAGGCATTCTTTCAAAGAGTTTCATGGCTTCATAAACACGCCCACTCTGTGCATACCCTGCAATCATTGCATTACAAGCAACCACGTTCTGTTCAGGCATTTTTTTAAACACTTTGTGTGCATCCTCTAGACTGCCACTTTTAATGTACATGTCTAGAAGGGCACTGGCCACGAAGATATTAGGCTGAATTCCGCTTGCAATTATCTGCCTGTGCATCTCTTTACCATACTTCAGAGATGCCAAGTCAGCACATGCTGGGAGAATGCTAGCAAAGGTGAACTGATTAGGCTGGATGCCTCCTTGTTGCATTTGGTAAAAAAGCCTCAAGGCCTCCTCACTAGAGCCATGCCTGGAGTAAGCTGCAATCATGGCAGTCCATGAGACCACATTCTGCTCGCCCATTTCCTGCAAAGCTCGGTGACCATCTTTGAGATTCCCACATTTGGCATACATGGTCACCAAATTGGTTTGAACAAGGACGTCGGGGACAAATCCAATTTGAATGATGTGGGCATGGACCAGTTTGCCCTCGGACAACGCTTTATTGTTGAGACAGCCCTGCAAGAGAGAAGCATAAGTAGAGGAATCTGCATCGTCCATAAAATGCAATGGTTGAAGGGCTTTTTTCAATCGCCTGAGGTTATTCAGTCTGCTGGCATTTCCACTCATCCCAAAGCCAGAGCCATGGGTTTGGCTTCCATGTGGTTGGAAAATACAAGTATGAGATGCAGGGCGGCTGGAGAGGGCGCTTTGGCTGAGCTTATGCCGAATCTCCAGGTGAAGCAGGGGATTGCGGAATAACACTGTTTTCTTGATGCAAAGAAGGTGTGTGTATGCCAATGCCATAGCTGGTTTTGGTGGTAGTCCAGGTGCATTTCCATCGTTCAAATTCAAAATTCAAGTTATGCAGAATTTTAAACAGATTCTTTTTACACAACATTTGTTGCATGATTGGTTAACATTCATGTTGCAACACATACTCCTATTACGCCCAATGCAGCTTGTTTGGAGACGGGAGTACATCTAATTGACATACATGGACACACTCTATGGTTTTGTAGTGATGCTCTTCATCTTTTATATATCAATCATAATAATAATATCTTTTATTTTTGGGTTTGGGTTTGGGGTTAGGGTTTTAGAGAAAATACTCTTACTTCATCTTTTATATATCAATCATAATAATAATATCTTTTATTTTTGGGTTTGGGTTTGGGGTTAGGGTTTTAGAGAAAATACTCTTACATCATGCTGACTAAAAAAATGTTCAGTAAGTATTTTCGAGTTTTTTTTATAGCAATGTATTAAAAAAAGATAAATAAACTTTACAAAACTTATCTAAAGGTTTTTTCACAAAAAAATATTAGTTCTTTGTTATTCTTCAGAATCAAAGATAATTTGGTTGCGTCAATAGGTGCTTTCTACAGCGCAAATGGGTGAGATGTGTCTCGTCTATAACGTTGATGTGGCACATGTCGACTCAAACAAATAATAATAATAAAAAGTAAAAAAAAAAAAAAAACTTATAACATTTAGCTTATAACTAAAAAATAAAAAATATTATAGTCATATAAATATACAACCATATTAGGGAAAAACTCACAATCTTACAAATTGAGTAGTAAAATATTAGTAGTAAAATTCAATTGGCTTGAATAATAAAAATAAAAATTATAAAACCAAGAACATATAAAATTTAATTTAAAAATAGCTAAATTGTAAAACACATTTATATAATTATACATCAAATTTCAATTTAAAATTTGGTTGACTTGAAACCCTAATTTAAAAATAGCTAAATTGTAAAACACATTTATATAATTATACATCAAATTTCAATTTAAAATTTGGTTGACTTGAAACCTAAGCAAGCATAATGTTAGGAATAAAATATGTGATAGAAAATAAATTGCAGAATATTAGTGATTACAATGCAATATTACAACCATATTTATAAGGTTCTTTAAATGCAAATACAACTAGCAAGAAACCACTGGCCACTAAAAGCATGTGCCTTAAACCACTTACATCCTTACTCATTCCCAAGTCAAGGTTAACCCTAACATGTAAATCCTCATTTTAAGTTATAGAGNGATAAATGTTTAAAATCTTCATTTGATGGTAAAATGTTTTTCAAATTCCAATAAATCTAGATTTTAAAATTTTATATGGATTATTTTACTCATTAACTAATCTTAATATTCGTTATTAGTTTTAAAGAAAGAAGTAAAGCAAGTTTTGGAAAACTATTTGATTTTATGATTATTAATGTTACTAAGCTCGTTCTTGTACTAGTATTTACCCTATTTTGAAATTACTTAAGCAAGTTGGTCATTATTAGGCATTTTTGTAAATTAAAAAGGGTTTGCACCTCAAGAGAACTTGATCCCTCTCTGCGCTTGGTAGAGCCATACTTAATATGGATCTATATTGGTTACATCACAAGTTGAACAATTGCACAAAGCAAGTCCACATCAATAAAGGATATCTTCAGCCTCTACATATACAATCAACTCCACATATAAAGAACTAATCATACTCTCCGTGAGAATACAGGAATCCAATATCATCAATCTCATTTGAAACCACCATGATATTGAGGAGTCAATCGAAATACAAGGTGGCTAATCCAAGGAAGCACTTTGGGGAATATCTTCAAAAAAAGAGGACATGTCCATCTTTGAGATCCAAAGGATCAAAAAACGTCTTGCCATACTCAAGAACATCAAAGATGAACTGAAAGGAGTAGGCCAAGCAAAAGTTAATATATCTGTAAAGAACCATTCATAATACACTCACCCGCAGTGAATTCAGAATATAATAAAAGGCCTGAAGCCAAATCAAGTGCTTCCTTGGATAAGCCATTCGCCTTCCCATTGAATTCTCTATACACATGACAAGAATCGAGGAAAAGAAAGGATGATTCCAGGTCTCTGATGTTATGGCACCAAACATATAAATTGAGAGTCGAGAGGTCTGCTCTCCCAACGAACCAGTTTATAATGGCTGAAGAATCACCACGAATATGTAGGTAAGGCAAGCCAAAAAAAATTGCAGTAACCAAAAGTACCCACAGAGCAAGAAGTTCTGCTCTAGTATTTCAGCTCTGACCACAGCCCATCCTCTTGGAAGATGCTCCATCAAAAAAACCAGCAGGGTAATCAACAACAGGAGCAATACTTAAGTTTCTCCTTTTGAGCCTCGGCTGAGTAACCACAAGATGTGACTGAAGTTGTTCCAGAATGTTGTGAACAACATATTTAATGTCAGGCTTGTGATCCTCAAATATAGCTATGTTCCTGGCAAGCCATATTTGCTAAGTCATCAAGAGGGGGAGATTTATAAACTTCTTTTCAGATTTGAGTAACCACAGGATGTGACTGAAGTTGTTCCACAATGTTGTGAACAACATATTTAATGGCAGGCTTGTGATCCTCAAATATAGCTCTGTTCCTGGAAAGCCATATTTGCCAAGTCATCAAGAGGGGGAGATTTATAAACTTATTTTCAGATTTGAACCAATAATCCATATTCTGTAGATATGTGGCCTCATTCCATACCATGGGACATAGTAGGATAGTTCTGAGGGGCTAGATAACACTAAGTGTGGAACAACATTCTGCGAAAAGATGATTTACAGACTCAGCTGCACCCTTACATAAGTTGCACCAATTGGGCCCAATCCATCCCTTTTTAATCAGGTTATCCAAGGAGTTTATACGGTTTGAGAGACATAACCAATTAAAACATATAACCTTCAGTGGAATGTTACAATTCCATATCAAATTGAGAGCTCTGTTAGGCCTGTCAATAAGAGTGCATGAAGTAATGAAGTCGTAAGCCAATTTTGCATCGACTGAGCCATTTTTCTGATTGAACATCCAGACTAACGAGTCCACCCTATCACCAAGTTTGATGCATCCATGGGATAACCCATCAATATACAATGTCCAAGCTTCCTTCCAATGACCGCCCAAGTTAAGATCTTCTGCAGTAAGCCAGTAGGCCCGAGAGGATGAGACAAGACCCCCATTTCAAGCATCGAAGAGGTATGAGATACCATAGTCTGCTAGATATATCCTGAGATCCTTAGGCAAGATAAAATCAGAGCATTAACCAAGTACAGGATCTACACACACTATGATGCTTTGTCCATTTCCTACCTTCCAGCCCAGACATTTAGTGATCCAAGATATCGCCCTAATGAAACCATTCCAAATATATGATGTACCCTGGACAGTAAACCTATGTAAGTGTAACCACTCAGCAACATACTTGTTTTTTAGATATTTATGCTTAACAATTTGTGACCAAAATGCCCTCTCCTTTTAATACCAGCCAAAAGCTTTTCAGTCTAAGAGCCAAACTGAACCAGTCCATGTTGTTTATATTTCATCCACCGAATGCATATGGCTTGGAAATCGTATGCCAATCAACCAGGTGAGCCCTGTGATTCCCTTTAGAATTCCCTCAGAGGAAATTGAAGATGGAGTGTCGAAGATAGTTTAAAATAGTTCTGGGCATACGAGCCAGAGAGAGCCAATATACCTCCAGCCCCATGAGTACCGATTTGACCAATATCAGTCTACCACCCAGTGATAGTAACCTGTAATGTTAATGTATTTGTAACTTCGGAATGTATTCACTTGTATATTTTATGTATTGTACCCCGATGTTTATTCGAGAAGTATCTGTAATGTAATTGAGTCATGTCATACCCCGATGTTCCTATCGAGAGAATCATAATATAAACAAGTCATGTAAAGTCATTGAGGTTAACCCTCCGTTGTAAGTCAGGGCAATAGTCCCCACAATTGAGTCAAGGTTAACACTCCTTGTTGATCGGAGGGCAAAGTCCCCATAGTTGTGGGCACTAGGGTTATTAGACTCTCCTAGAGATGTCGGCCCTAGTAAGTAATTGTTAAGTGAGGCCGACATGTTGGAGTGGAAATAAAGTGAACGCAAGAATATAAATAGAGAGTGAGAGACTCTCTATTTATCACACACACACTCACTCACTGGGGCGCATGAGTGGGAGAGGAGAAGCTCTCTCAAGTGAGAGAGAGAGAACAAGTTGTTGGAGATCATCTTTATGTTTTTGGGTTTTACTGTTGCCATTGGTGCTCCTTCTATCTCTGAGGAAGTTTCGGGGTTTTCTCCTTTATGGTTTCCCCGAGGAAAATTCTTTGTGTCTCTTGTCTCTCGTGTTTATTGTTGGGTATGTTATTCTCTCAGATAAGATCCTAAGATCATATTGCTTAAATGATAAAAATATAGCATGGTATCAGAGCTAACGTGAGAAGAAGACACTATGTAGCTGTAGAATCTAGGGCTTCTTACTTTTTGGGTCTCTCTCCACAATCCATTAGTAAAAGAAGGCTAGGCTAACTCTCCATTGAAGGGCACATCTTTTTGTCGAAGCAGAATTTGATTCCGGGCATTTTCAGTTTTTTGTGTGGGAAATTAAGGCTTTTTACAAAAGAGGAATTTTTGAGTGAGCTCGGCATAGGATTACTCTCCTCATTAAAATCGAAGTTTAGAAACCTGGGTCGAGATTTTTGGTTGGGTGAAACTCCTGGAAAGTCAAACCCTAGTTTGATCCCGGGCCTAAAAAACCCTAAAATACTGAAATTGATAGTTTTGGTAGATTCGCTATATCTCGAAATTGGAGAAGGATCAGGTGCCGAAACTTTCATAGGTCGAAGAAATTTTTTTTGATGTACATTGTATCCAATTTTCATCCTCGGATTCGCTATATTCTAGGAGATATGATTCCTCCAAGTTAGGGTTCCAGCCTCTCCCAAGATTCCTCCCCAAACAGGATACCTTGGGAGAATTGCTATATCTCGGGCTACGAAGCTCCAAATGAAATTTCTCAAGATGTTCTAGAAAGGGAATGGACTGTACTTTCTGTGGTAAAAGTTTTAGACCCCGAATATGAAACAGTGACACGTGGAAGTTCATACAACTTCGCTATGCTGAACGGTCCTGAAACAGGTCACCTTGGGAAAACTCTCATAAGACCCAATTGGTGAAATCAATTCTGATTAAACCTATGGTGTTGGAACAAGGATAGATGAGTTTACCTTAGTACGAAATTTCAGACACAGAGGAGTAGTACTTTTGGAGATACCACAGAAACAGTGTCAGGCATTTCTGTAGAAGAAATTGGTAAACTAGGGCTTCCTGTTCTGGGAGGTTTCCTCCATTGTTTTCAGAAAAGGAGTATATTGGACAGCTCACCTTGAATAGATCTATCTTTCTGTCCAATCATATCTGAAAGATTCCAAGTTTTGAAAATTAGGGTTTCTCTAACAAACCCTAGATCATCCAACTCCGGAACGAGGATGGACAGCTCAAATCGGTAAGATCTAATCTTTTGCTATTTACATTTGAGATTCTTATTTCAAGATGACTAATCACACCAGCTTGATGAAAATCTTGGTGAGGCTGACAACTTCCAAGCATGGAAGCATAGGATCTCACTAGTTATTGAAGAAAATGAATTGGACACCTACATAAGTATAGAGGTTCCAGTTCCAGAGGGAGATGAGGATAAAAGCCTTACACAAGAAGAACTTGGTTAAGGCCAAGAAGATCATTGCTGATTCAATAGAGGATCACCTTATACCACAAGTGTCTTCCCTAGAGACACCGAAAGAGATGTTTGATTCCTTGATCAAGCTATTTGAAGTAAATAACATAAATCGGAAGATAACTTTGAGAAAACAGTTGAAGAATGTGAAGATCCAGAATGCAGAGACCATACAGTCATACTTTGCAAAGGTCTCTCAAATCAAAGAACAACTTGAAGTAGTAGAAGAAGAAGTGGAGAATGCAGAAGTTGTGATAACCACCTTGAATGACCTCCCAGGATCATGAGATTCATTCATTCAAAGAATGTGTTCCAGAAGGAAGTGATTACTTTCAACAGACTCTGGGAAGAGTACACACAAGATGAAGCTCGACTCATAATAAGAGAAGAGAAGATGGGAGCAACTGAAGATCAATCTCTCACCATCCAAAGAAGATCCCTCAAGCGATGAGGAATACGAAGGACTCAACTCTTGAAGAACCTCTTATCCATCTTAGCATTTGGATAAGAAATGATGAATGAAGAAGATGATGAAGCTGAAGGCTCAAGAAGGAGTCTACCCACGAAACAAATAAAGATAAGTATTCAATTGTCATTTCATGATATTGTTTTGTTATGCATTTGTTTATATTCAGTTGATGTATTATGCATGATAGAATTTTTGCATTAATGACAGTATACTACTAATACGCATGTGATGGGTAAGTAGCTCATGGTGCTATACAACTCTCCATTGCTACTTATCTAGAATGAAACCTCTGACATATTGGATTAGTGCACAATCTCAATGTTGTCCTGGTAGAGATGGAAGGCATCTAGAAAGTTTTCGTGAGATATGGATGAATGTTGTATTGTCTAAAATAGTTGCATGATCATATATTTATGCATAAGAATTTGTCATTATGAATATGCCTTATGAAATGTTTCTAACCATACAACTAATGCATTTGACTTGTAGGAAAGATCGCATACAATCACCTACAAGAAAAGAAGGATGAGACTTGTTCCGAAGAACAAGTGACGACAGTTCAAGAAAGAATCCAAGATGAAGATTAATATGACGATACTTTCAAAGAAAGAAGAAACCTCAGACACAGTGCAGTTATGTGACACTGTTGAGTGACATCATTGATGCAGAGCCTTCCAGCTATGAAGAAGTTGCCAAGAAGAAAGGGAAGGAGTGTACCAACTCAAAAAGAATGATGTCTAGGATACAGCATCTAGACCTAAAGGGAAGTCTGTAGTATCTTCCATATGGATCTACAAAAATCCAGCATGTAGTAGATGACAACATTGTGGGATACAAGGCAATATTTGTAGCATGAGGCTTCTCATGGAAAGAAGGCATAGACTATGACGGGACATTTGCATCTAGTGGGAGTTGAGGTACATGATAGGCAGACTTATGTGTGCAAATTAAAGAAGGCCTTGTACAAGCTCAGAAGACACCCATGGGATAACACGTACATAAGGAGCTTGATGAAGATCTTAACCTTTGCTACAAGGTTGAAGATGAAAGCCTATAGAGGATGACAAGCTCACAGATGGGTGCGAGAAGAACTTTTGAAAAGGTTCAAGATAGAGGACCTTGGTATCCAGTGACCCTAGATGGATACATAGAATATTAGTAACAGAAGAAGCTACTTATCACTCCAGTACATAATGTTTCAATGTTTCAATGCATAGAGTACGAAAGATAGAGGGAGAATGATGCTCCGCTTCAGAGGGAGTGACTGCAGAAGATCATGAGGTTCAACACAATACAACAGGATGGACAGCTTACTGATGACTCTAGGTTTTACTAAGAGTAAAGTGGATTCCAACCTTTGCTTCAAGGTTGAAGGCAAAAGACCAGTGGTGCTCCTATTATATGTCAATGACTTGTTCCTGACAGAAAAGAGGAGCTCATTAAAGTTGCAAGAAGGAGACTTGCTGCCGAGTTTGAGATGAAGGACTTGGATATGATGCACTACTTTCTAGGCATGGAGGTGTGGCAAGAATGTGGATGGGATCTCCTTGGGACAAGGGATGATGGACTGCAAGGCCATGAACATACCTATGGCATCGAACATGAAGCTATTGAGTGATGCTTCATCAGAGTCAGTTGATGCCACGATTTATCGTCAGATGATGTACCTAACGAATACAAGACCAGATATTTGCTTTGCTATGAACACATTGAGACATGTTCACTTGATGGTTGTAAAGCATGTAGTGAGGTACTTAAAGGGTACAATTGAGTATGGGCTCAAGTATGATGCGAATCAGAAGATTAACCTAGAGGGTTATGTGGATTCAGATTGGGCAGGCAATGCCATTGATAGGAAGAGCACTTCGAGGTGCTGCTTCAGTATGAGATCAGGTGTGATCTCTTGGTTTAGCAAGAAGGAGTCCTGTATGGCGCTGAGTACAGTTGAGGAAAAATATGTTGCCACTTGCTTGGCTATTTGGGAGGTAGTATGTTTCTTTTGAAAACTACTATTTGATTTGATTGATCTAACTTGCATTTTTTGTATGATGCAGAGAGGAGCAGTGAAGCTCCAGTATGTGATCCAGAACGAGATCTCTCGAAAGAGGGAGTTCTATCATAGCCGGTGAAACAGGTTGTCTGAGCATAAAATCCTGGCGAAGCTCGTAGGTTGCTCAAACATAAATAGTCCTGTAGGTTTTCCTCGGATGTAATCGGTCCTGGCGAAGCTCACAGGTTATCCTTGGACGTAATCAGCCCTGATATGATTCTATGCTAGAAATGGCCAGAGTGAAGTTTGAGTACTTTAGGGAGAAACTTGTGTTCTCCAGATCGAAGTTCCTTCCAAGGGGAAGTGACGAGTCTGTGAGCCCTTCTGACATGGTGAGAGGATTGGTTCCGTCCATGGTCAGATGTAAGTGTTGTGCCCTTCTAACATGGTGAGAGGATTGGTTCCTTCCATGGTTAGATGTAAGAGCTGTGTCTTTCTGACATGATGACAGGATTGGTTCCTTCCATTTTCAGATATATGTGATGATACCACATCCAGAATGAAAAAGGACTGGCTCTATGATGACACATCCAGTATGAAAAAGGATTGGCTCTGTGTAGATACCACATCCAGTATGAAAAAGGACTGGCTCTGTGTAGATACCACATCCAGTATGAAAAAGGACTGGCTCTGTGATGACACATCCAGTATGAAAAATGATTGGATCTATGTAGATGCCACATCCAGTATGAAAAAGGACTAGCTCTGTGATGACACATCCAGTATGAAAAAGGACTGGCTCTGTGTAGATGCCACATCCAGTATGAAAAAGGATTGGCTCTGCGATGACACATCCAGTATGAAAAAGGACTGGCTTTGTGTAGGTGCCACATCCAGCATGAAAAAAGGGTTGGATCTGTGATGACACATCCAGTATGAAAAAGGACTGGCTTTGTGTTGGTGCCAGATCTAGCATGAAAAAGGGTTGGCTCTGTGATGATACATCTAGCATGAAAAAGGGTTGGCTCTATAGGTGCTCTGTAGAGGACTACATCCAGTATGAAAAAGGACTGGCTCTGTAGATATGCATCCATCATGAAAAAGGGCTGTCTCTGTCGATGAAGACCTACATGGAGGCTAGGCCTACAACCAACATGAAAAAGGGTTGGCTCTGTAGAACTTCCTGTGACGATAAGAATGAAGAGATAGCACCATTTGATTGAGATAGTGGAAGCAGTGATGATGATGATGATCTAGTGATGATCCAGCTTTAATGATGATCCAGACTTGATGATGATCTAGATCAAGTGATGATCCATACTTGACGATGATCTAGTGATGCTCCAAATCAAGTGATGATCCAGACTTGATGATGATCTAGATCCAGTGATGATCCAGACTTGATAAAGATGACTTGAAGATGAAGATGAATTGATGATGATCCAGATGATACAGAGAAGAAGACTTGTGCTGATAAATTGTGTCGAGAGAATACCTTCCTAGTTAAGAGGGAGTGTTAATGTATTTGTAACTTCAGAATGTATTCACTTGTATATTTTATGTATTGTACCCCGATGTTTATTTCGGGAAGTATCTGTAATGTAATTGAGTCATGTCATACCATGATGTTCCTATCAGGAGAATCATAATGTAAACAAGTCATGTAAAGTCATTGAGGTTAACCCTCCATTTTAAGTTAGGGAAATAGTCCCCACAATTGAGTCAAGGTTAACCCTCCTTGTTGATTGGAGGGAAAAGTCCCCACAGTTGTGGGGCACTAGGGTTATGAGACTCTCCTAGAGATGTCGGCCCTAGTAAGTAATTGTTAAGTGAGGCAGACATGTTGGAGTGTAAATAAAGTGAACGAAAGAATATAAATAGAGAGTGACACTCTCTATTTATCACACACACACTCACTCACTGGGGCACATGAGTGAGAGAGGAGAAGCTCTCTCAAGTGAGAGAGAGAGAACAAGTTGTTGGATATCATCTTTATGTTTTCGAGTTTTACTGTTGCCATTGGTGCTCATTCTATCTCTGAGGAAGTTGTGGGGCTTTCTCCTTTAGGGTTTCCCTGAGGAAAATTCTTTGTGTCTCTTGTCTCTTGTGTTTATTGCTGTGCATGTTATTCTCTCAGATAAGATCCTAAGATCATATTGCTTAAATGTTAAAAATATAACATGTAAGTCCAATTGCTAATCCTTATTTCAAACTTTTTGATAAGCCAATGCCAATCATTAACACAGTATCCCAGGGGCTTGAAGTATTACCCCAAATACTTGAATCCAACAGTCAAATGCTCCATTTTAAATGCAAGCAAGGAGAAAATACTAGCTCTCATAGTCTCCTCAATATTATTATACAGAAAAGATGATTTTTCATCACTGATTTTCATACCCGTTGCATTACAGAAGAGATCCAATAAATCTTTGAAATTCTGCCATTATTCTATTGTCCCCAAACCAAACAACAAAACATCATCAATGAATAACAAGTATGTAAGGTTAATACTAGGAGACATTTTCATACCTGTAATGATACCCCTACGTTGTGCATTTGATATAAGAAGGCTCAAACTTTCTATAATCAGGATAAAGAGGAGAGGTGAAAGTGGACATCCTTGCCTGATGCCCCGAGAGACAGGAAAAAACTTCGAGGGTATCCCATTAATGAGCATAGAAAAATTGGAGGATTCCACACAGCCCATAATCCAATTAACACCCACAACCAGCACACCAATCTGCAAGAGAAATAGTCTAAGAAAGGTCCACTTAACCCTATCAAAAGATTTTACAAGGTCCAACTTAAGAACCAAAATCTTCTTCTTTTCCAGTTTTATAGAATGCAGTACTTCTTGGGTGATGCCTACAGGCTCAATGATCTATCTGTTGTGGAGAAACCCAAACTGGTTTCTGGAGATGGCTTTGTCCAGTAAGGGTTTTAGTTTGATGGCAACAAGTTTATAAATGGTCTTATATACCAAGTTATAGAGGGATATAGGCCTGAAGTCAAAAAATAAAGTGGCTTAGCACACTTAGGTATGAGGGTAATAAATGTAGCATTACGAGCACTCGTTACCCTCCCCTCATCACGAGACTGGACCACAGTAGTGAGGATTTCAAGACCAGCTAGGTCAAAGAAATGGATAAAGAATTCTACAGGCCACCCATCAGGTCCGAGTCTTTTATCTTTCTTAAAACCCTTTGGTACACTTTCAATTTTCGAGAGTGTAATATCTGCCAGAAAGGCCTCTTTATCTTCTTCCTATACAAATGAAGGGAAAAGTTTAATGATCTTGAGTTGATCCTCAATATTGGAAGCACCATCATCAGAGAATAAGTCAGAAAACTGTTGAGCACCCATAACCTTAAGCCTAGTTTCATCCTCAATCAGCTCACCATGTTGGTTCTGAAGGGCCCAAATAGATTTCAAATTCCTTCTGGCATATGCATAAGAGTGGAAAATTTTAGTATTTGCATCTCCCTCATTAATCCAGTCCACTCGATTTTTGAGTTTCCAAGTGAGTGTACCTGATGGGACAATAAAGACTCTTTTCTAGCCTTCAGCTGTGAGAGCTGATAGGTTTCCTCAATAGTTAAGATACCAGATATTCGAGAGAAAAGGAGATCATGGATGGCTGCATCAATCTCAGTGACTTCTTTTGCTCTGGCTAGTTTCTTCCTTTTTTCCCAGTCCTTAACAGAACTCTGGAGTCTCTGAAGTTTAAAGATGAGTACAGACATGGAGTCTAAAGAGGAGGGAATATGTGAAACCCACGAAGAGTTGACAAGATCCCAAAAATCCTTTTCCAAGAGCCAGGCTCTATTGAACTTAAAGGGGTAAATGTGACAAGAAGGAGCAAAGTTGCACTCCAGACAGACATGATAATGATCTGATATCTTTGAAGGCTAGATCCATGTTTTATAGTGGTTCGGTGCAGGGAGAAGATGAATAGATGCCAAGAATCTACCAAGTCTTTTACTTACTCCCTCATGGCCAACACGACCATTCCTCCAAGTAGGACCCAGAGTATGGGGAGCTAAGTGCACCATGTTAGTAGAATCCAAAAGGTGGAAAATAAGTGTACCATGTTGTCGATGAGAGCTTTTTCACCTCAAATATCAGCATCATAAATAGTGAAATTGAAGTCCCCAGCCATAATGAGATTGGGGTAGTCAAAGATACCCCCAGCCAAAACAGTGTCCCAGAAAAAAGATCTATTAGAGTAGGGTCCATAACAATTCAAAATGGAGAAGACAGAGTCAAGTCCCTTAAATATGGCTTTGACTAAGATGCCAGCATAGGATTGGTAAGCCGTGCATCGAGTGAGGTGAGGGTTCCAACCAGAGAGAAGACCTCCAGATGGTCCCTGGGAGTCAAGAGCACAAAATTCCCATCCAGGCCTCATCTTGGAGAACATACTGAGAGCAGAAAAATGGTCACACATAGTCTCTTGTAACAGGATCATGTCAGGGTTTAATGAAGCAAACAGTGACTTGAGGGCTTTTTGTTTGGTAAGCCCTCCAAACCCACATATATTGATAGAGAGAATCCTCATGGGTCAAACTGCTCTACAGGTGACTGTGCTCTAAGTGCCTAAGGAGAGTTCTGAGATCTAGCAGTAGCTTTGATCCTTACTGAGAGGGGGGTGTAGAGACCAGAGGAGCCAGATTCATCTGAGGGAACAGAAGAAGGTTTATTTTCCTAGATTTTCGAATAGTGACATTCTCGAACCTAATCGAATCCAAAGGGAAAGTAGAAGGGGAAACCAGAGACTTGTCTGAGAAAATGGATAAGGTTTTAAGAAGGAAAGGGTCCATGAAGGATGAAGAGGTAGTAGGACTCCGAGCTGAGTCAGAAAGGGGGGAAGATATCCTTTGCAGAGGTGGAAAATCCTCCAAAGAAAAAGGGGTGGATGACTTAGTGTGAGTAGGAAGGTGAGTAGGGGCAATGGACTGTTGTAAGGAGGCAGGTATAGGAGCCAAAGGAGGAGTAGCAGTCGACTGAGCCAGAACTAAGTTCTCAATGTCTTGAATATACAGTAGTTCCCCCTTTGTGAGGTCACCAAAGGAGGTAGGAGATGAAGAGTCATAAGGGCCGAGAGGTGTGGTAGTATCAGAGAAGTCAATAGGAGCAGCGACCTCTAGGGGTGAGCCAGGAGGCTGCTTAGAGTTAGAGAAGTCGAGGTTAAGGGAATGTCCATGGAGTAAAGAAGAGCATTTATTCCTCAAATGTCCAGTCTCATGATAGTAACTGCATCTAAAAGGCATGTTCAGATAGTCCAGTCTCTGAGTAAAGATTGAACTATTACAGACAATATCGATATCAGGAAGAAGTCCCTTCAATACATCCAGCTCAATAAGAACCTTAGCCATTCTCTTATCGAAAATAAGGTGAAAGTCTTTTTCCAGTGCAACGAACCTCCCTAGGGTATTGGCAAAGCTAATAAAAAAATCCTTGCTCCACAAGGAAAAGGGCAGAACAGGCATCAATACCCAGAGATGTCTCTTGACAACTCTTTCTTTGAGCGGGTCAAAGTTAGAGTGTCGTCGACTGAGTACCAATGATCCATTCGCAATGGTCTAGAGCGAGTCCAGGATCCGTGAAGCATCAGAGTCCTCAAGAAAGACAAAGACGAGCCATTTATTGGCAAGTAAGCTAATAGTAGGGACATAATTGAGGATGGGATTCCAGTGTTCTGTAGCCCAAGCTACCCATTCCTCATGATTCATGGAGCAGTACTCAACATGTCCGATAAGGGCCCTTCAACAGAGTTCAGAGACCCGGTCTAGCATCACATCCCTACCTAGCACATAGCGATGCTTGGTCTCTAGTGCATTCATAATCTTTGACTTTCTACAAGAAATATTACCCTGGGGTCGAACCCTCCCCCCCAGAGGGCTAGATGGCGGGAAAAGCCTCAAGGAATCCATAACCCAAAAAAGCACGGGATACCCACCAGCAGAAACAAAAAGGTAAACCCCAACCAATACAAACCTAGGGTTAACAGACCTGATAACCAACCCACCGGCCTCGACAGTACATCAGAAGGTGATCGAATACCCAATACCATTAACGACAAGAACCAAATACTACCAGTTAAAAACCACCAAAAAAAACTAATTCCCATTTTTTTGACATGGTTGGTACTAAGCCCTCTTAGTCAGAGGGCGAACTCCATGTGGGTAGTCGTGCCACCAATAACCAAAAAAGCTAATGAAAAAAATGTAAACCCTAGAAAACAAGGAGAGGTGGCATAAAAAAACCAGTTCTAACAATAAGTACCTGGGAAATAAGCGAGGAGCAGAGACACCGCACAATGGATGCTCCACAAAAGTTGAAACTTCCACAATGATAGTCGAGAGAAGCGCACCTCTGCCAATGATCACCACCACAGTCAACCGGAGACCCATGAATGACACAGTGGGTAAATTGTCGATAACCGTCCAAGGACTGAGCAAACTACTCGAAGGACCTCAATCACCCAGAAAACATGACCGGAGGACCAGCAATCCGGGAAAATAACAAGAAGCACTTTAACTCATTAAAATAATGGAAAGCTTCCACCCAATACCAAAAATTCTTCGACTGTGACCAAAGACCCGCAAAAGACGCACAGGGCAAGATAAGTCAAAGTCACCCCTCAATAAACCATGAAACCAACAGATAAATACGTCCGGTGCTCGAAAAAGGGAGAAATATAGGGACCCAATACGGTTCCCCACCACCCAAGATAGAAAACAATTGGTGACATTAGAGTAGGTCACAGACAGGAAACCCCAAACAAAACCGCAAAATCCGGCACAAAAACGGGCAAGAACCCACTGCAATCCAGCTCCATCATAGCCCGCAGCAGTAAGGAAGGAGTCTCGGCAGGTGCACAAGGGATAGTTCAGGAGAATAGTGCTGACATCGGGCAACCTCCAACCCCTAGTTGTAGAGCCTCAAAGTTGCTCAGAATCAAAGATTGACCATTCTATTGAAAAAATTCAATGTCAGATGCTCCATCCCACATACATACTTGTCAACATATTCTAAGCTCCTTCACTAGTGTTAAGTTTATATGTGCCTCTTGGATGGCCAAATCCACGTTATTTACATGGATATATTCTAAGCTCCTTCACTAGTGTTAAGTTTATATGTGCCTCTCGGATGGCCAAATCCACGTTATTGTCACATTTATGTGTATATATATAAAATCCTCGAATTCACATTAATGCTACATTTATATGTTCTTTTAGACAGGTTGAATCCATACTCTGAATTATCTCAAGATGATGATATTATGTTGCTTAACAGTTCCTTTAGCACGTATTTATGACATTTGATCACATCAACTTTAGTGGATTCAAATCATTACATTCCAGGTGATCATTATACTTGCAAACTTTGTTTTCAAAACCTTGATTTTGAATATGCTCAATGTTTAAATGCCCTATTTAATATGAGTTCAAAGATCGTTAATGTTCAAATGCCCTTTAATATGAACTTTTGTGGATGGTATTATTGATTAGTTAGAGATTTATACGAAGATGGTCAATGTTCAAATGCCCTATTTGATATGAAATTTTGTAGATGGTATTATTGCTTAGATATTCATATGGTTACTTGTGTTAGAAAAAGGATCGTGAAGCAATAAGATAAAAATGAATGTGGAAATAAAACACAGAAGGGTACCATACAAGAGACATCAACATATGAGGCTCACTTGATATGGGCTACATCCTTGGAGAAACAACCAATCCTTCATTTATTTCATTTAGTGAAATGAAGGGATAAAACCTACAACACATATGTCGCAACCTCCTCTTCACTCTCTCACATTCTCTCTCACAATCTCTCAACCATAATATAATTCCCTCACAAAAGAGGGTTTCCTTCTAGAGAAAAAAGCACCAACATAACTTCTATCGTCTGATCTGTGACCTAATGATGAACGATCCAAATTGCCTATGAAATTACAATATTTTACAAGGCATTTTTTCCAAAAAATTATCTTCGAGGGTGTTTCCCTTGAACCCCTGCCAAGGAGGGCTCCAAAAGGTTGTCGCCACCCCCCCTTGAACCCCATGGAGACATTAGTGGGGGGGGGGGGAATTCGCCCACACACTCCCCCGTCATGAACTAGGATCCAAACATGGCCAAAACAAGACCTCGAAATTAGGAAGATAATCAGGGTGCACAACCAACATCTTTGAGGACTTTAAGAGTATAGGAACTAGAGATATATGGATTTATTTATTGATGAGATATTTCAATGCTAACATACAATCCTTCATTTGAGAACCTCCCACATCAACAATTAAAATCTACTCACCTCAAATATTTATATCATGAATAGCCCATGCTACAAAAAAAAATGTGATCAAACTATATTTAGGAGGTCAATCAAGAAATGTGGGGTTCAAAAATATCTATTAGAAATTGGTGGGAGTCTTATTGACAATTTCTTCTTGGTCTCAAATGCTAGGAGAGAAATTGATTGATGTTGCTCCCAATTCTTAGGCTCTTTCTCATGATTTAGAAATTGGTAGGAAACTTATTGTCAATTTCTTCTTAGGCTCAAATGTTAGGAGAGTAGTTGATTGATGTTGCTCCTAGTTCTTAGGATCTTTCTCATGATTTAGAAATGTGTAGGATTCTTATTGTCACTTCCTTCTTAGACTCAAATGCTAGGATAATAACTGATTGATGTTACTCCAAGTTCCTAGGATTTTTCTCATGATATTTTCCACTCTTTGTCTCTCTCTCTTGTCTTTCTCAAAATTTAATGATTAAAATATGTACCACTATTTTTACGTTGTCGGAGATGTTTTATGCATTGTCATTGAATACTTTATTCATTCATGTACCTTTTCCTTTAACATTGCCCATCTTTGCCCACCAAAATTAGAGTCTAAGATAGTTGAATTTAGAGTCCAAATTATCATAAGAGGATATCATGTTGCTTGAGAGTCCTTTGAACACAAATATGTGTATGTTCCCATATATTACTTGTGATCAATGTATCCCCAGTCTTTATCTTTGATAGCTTGAGTTTGAAGATTATTTCATCTTTAGATGCCCCATTTACAATGAAAGTTATGGATGATACCACTACTTATATTTACATAATCATGTGGTTCATTGAAGACTTTTATAAAGTACCATGACAAATTTTTAGCTTTATTTAAACAAGAGATGTTTCAATTTTAACACAAAATCATATGGTCTAGGTCTTCCTGCTTTGATAAATCCAAGCTAATTGCCTCAATGTTTAGACATTGAATGGGACATGCCGCAAAAGATGTGATAAAATTGCATTTAGGAGATCTTATATAGCAATAGAAGGTTCAAGAACCTTTATAAGAGATTGACAAAAATCTAACTATGGATTTTTTCTCATCCTTGAATCCTAGGAGAGTAACTATGATATTGATTATGTAGAGAATGAAATGAAAGAAGAAATATAAATGGAAACACATAGAGATATTGTAGAGGGAAAAATAATATGATAAATGAAATGGAAAAGCATTGCAAATTACAAAACAATACAAACTAGGTAGAATTGTGGTAGCTTATCTTTGAATATAAATATATCATCTATGCTCATTCACAAGAAAACAATACAAGAAGATAAAACTACCTTTTAGCATAAATATGATGCCCTGGGATGAATAAACCCTAAATATCCAAAACCTTAACCCAAGGGAATGATGCAACAAATTTAATGTGGGCTCTAAGCATGCTAGTTGATACTTCACTTCCTAGGGCTACAACTTTTCCATGCAACTCCGTTTACAACAATTATTGGACCATTACAAAGCTTAATTTATGTTATATGAGTTTTACAAGCAAAGGAATTAAAACTCACGTGGGCAACATCAATTGCCAAAAAAGCAAGGGAAAATCCCCAAAAACACATTGAAAGTTTGGGGCCTAAAAAACTGTAGTAAAGTTGTAGAACCATTATAAATTGGTGGAATAGGTGGGTGGCCACTAATATACAAATGGATTAGCCATACCCTTTAGGAAGAAATGGTCTCTATTGCATCAATTACATCCATTATATGGATAAAATTATATTGAATCTAACTCTTGGTGAGCCATTTTCCTTGGTGAAAGAGTTTTCCTATTTTGATTAGAGATAGATACTTTCTTGGTGGGTGCCCTTCAACTTGGTGTCCATTATCTGATCAATTATCACTAGATTAATGCAGTTAGGATTGATTTATTTAGGATAGAAGTGCTTGGGTGCCTCTAAGGTATGCAAGAGAGGTGGAAAATATGGTTGAAGCAAAATCTACATTAAATATAGGGTATAATCCAAGGAAAAGGGGAATACTCAACTCAAAAGAATTCTCGCCCATAACATTGGTGATGGTGTAAGGATCATACTGGAGTTGACAAAGCTTCTGATGAGGTCCTATGAAGCATTCTGCAAAATGTAACCATATATTTTCTTGAACCATAAACTTGTGTAGAACTTGGTATTGGCATTGCATGTACTTGGCATTGGATTTCTACAAAATATCATGAAATTATTATTGGAGGTGTTGGATATGTTAAAAATTTTTGGTTTCCATATCAACCTTGGTCCAAATATGGTAAGATTATTTTGGTGTAGATGCAATGGGTAGATCTATGTTGATTGGGGCCAATGGATAGAACCCCAAGCACACTTAAAAAGGGTTATGGCCATCAAACCTATGAAGGACTCTATTGTATATATGGTGAACATAAGCAAGAATTTCATCCCATGTATGTGGATGCTTTGATTTGTACATTCTCAGGATATGCACAATCATCCTACTGGCTACATATTTATCCATAAGTTTGGGGGTGGAATGCAATTGATTTGGTCATCTTAATGACCATCATCAACTATACGTTGGAACAGAAAGCACTTAGGAAGCTGGTTGTCCCTATCTGAAATGATGGTCCGTTGGAGCTTGAAATGAACCCAAACATGCTCAAGAAGAGATTAACACTAGCCTTCATTGTGTTACTCTCTTATAAGTTGTCAAAACAACCATATTAGATAATCAATCAACAACACAAAAGACACATTCATTGGGATGCTTGGTTGAAGGCCAGTCATACATGTAATCCATGGAGTTAAAAATTCTAGAGTATGTCTAGCATAGGTGGAGGAGTGTATAGCCCTTACTTCTTGATGGTATGTTTGGTGATGGCATTAGAAATGCAAGATCTAATGTACTTGTTGACATGTTGTCAAATATTTGGCTAACATAAGCACTTTTGTAGCATTTCCATTGTCTTCTCCACACTAAAGTGCTCTTCCACCTTATTATAATGTTCCTTGCAAATAAAATAACCACTCTTGCATGAAGGAGTACCACAAAGATTAACCAAATGACATAAAACTTCATCCTAGAGATGGAAGTCTTAGACGGATATGCTTACACCTAATGTCTACTAGGTAATAGAAATGTCAGGGTCATTTTTATACAATTTATTCCCCTTGAAGGTCTCATGTCCATAAGAGTTGAGCACTGTGGTTAGTTCTGCAATAAGGTTGAGATAGTTCACAATGAAACCTATGTTTCTCTTCGTGTACTTGATGTTCAATTGGAACATGGTTTTCATTCTATAACTATAGGGACTATTATTAGTGTGGATGATTGTCTCCTTCCCCAAAATGTAATGCTTATGTTGGCGGTAGGCCTACACAATGGAGTACATATCCTTGTCATAAGTGGGGTACCTATGGATCTTGTAGGACAATGTCTCATTGTGATAGGTCACCAAATGTCCATCATAAGTGAGGAATGCATTGACAACATAATCTGAAGCATCTTTCTCAATCTCAAAGTGTCATTGCAAGTATGGTAGAGTGAGTATGCATGCCAACCAAAGGTGATGTTTTAGATACTCAAATGATTTCTATTGTGACTTGACCCAATTGAACTTTCTTTTTTCCTTGACCCAATTGAACTTTCCTTTTGCCTTGACCCTTGGTCACTTACCTTAGAGGCCAACCAATATGAGTGAACCCAATAAATTATGGAGATTTGTTAGTCATTAGGGCTAGCTAATCATAAATAACTTGGATCTTAATTGGATTCACATTCACACCATATTCATCCACACTATATCCCAGATACTAAATTATCTTCACATCAAATGATCATTTCTCCATATTAGCATATAATTTGTATTGTCGCAAGGTGCTCAAGATCTATTGAATGTGCTACAAATTCTCTACCTAAGTTTTGTTGAAGATGAGAATGGCATTCAAATATATCCACAAAATAATTAGTGAAAAACCACAAGATATCATCCATCATTGTCATGAACATTCCTAGTGCACTAGTCAAGAAAAAAGGCATGACCAACCACTAAAATGGGCCTTCTTAAGACTTGAAAGTTGTCTTCCAAACATCGGTTTTCTTAATTGATACCTAGTGGTAGAATGACTTCAAATCAACCTTACTATAAATTTTTGGCACCCTTAAGATGATCAAGAAGATCACCAATCCAAGGAATTGGATACAAATTCTTGACTATGTTTTTTTAAGTGTTCTATAATCAATATAGAGTTTCCTTGTCCCATCTTTTTCATGCATGAACACTATTGGGATCTCACAAGATGAGGAGCTTGATCAAATGTGCCCCTTTTGGATGATCTCTTGAATCTAACATTTGATTTCTTCATTCTCAAGAATAAATGTCTATATATTGGACCATTAGATAAGGGAGCATCATATATCCAATCAATTGAATTTTTGACTTGGTAGTGTAGAGGCACCCTTGTATGCAAATCAAAGATATTTCTATACTCTTCAACTATATTATCTACCTACTTCTACTGTGTATAAAATCCCCATGCAGAGGCCATGATAGTCAAAGTGATCTTCCATTCACCTTTTGACCAAATCATGAAGAGCGCAAATCTCTTGGCTTAAGATATTACTTTATTGCATTGCTTTAATGAGGTCAAGGAATGATAACTAGAACTACCTCTAGTATGGTGTATAACTTATCTTTGAAAGTAATAATGACACTATCAGGTCTAAACTCATAAATAATGTGACATCTCCACATATAGGGTTGTCTTAAAATAAAATCACAAACTCAAGTGAGAAAACATCATATAGTGCCTCATATTTGAAGAGTTTGATGGTGTAGGCCAGAAGATATTGCTAATTAATGTGGATGTCTCATCCCTAGCTCAACTCACTAATGGTGTGTAGCATTGTTGACAACTTCAATATTTTGATTATCTCAACTAAGACTATATATTTTTTGCTACCATTTCTTTCAATAAAATGTATTGGAGGCCCCTTCACCCACATATGTGAATGCAACAGGTTCTCATCTCTTCATTCTCATTCCACTCTTCTATTTGATGTTTGTGGTGGTAGCAGTGGTTTTTTGTCAATGATCTGATTTCCTTTATCTAGATCTAAAGCAAAGCCCAACCCATATTCAAAATCTAAGGCCTTCAATGTGGCTAATAATGATTGTTTCAAGCAACATTCATTAATGTTGTGGCAGGGGNTTTATCTAGATCTAAAGCAAAGCCCAACCCATATTCAAAATCTAAGGCCTTCAATGTGGCTAATAATGATTGTTTCAAGCAACATTCATTAATGTTGTGGCAGGGTATCTTGTGGAACTCACACCACTTTCTAATGTCCTCCTTCAATTTCCCATTACCATTTTTTTGTGAGCTAGAGGAATCGACAAAGACGTCAGTTTCATACTCTCGTGACATGAGATCGATTTTGATAGTTTCCACTATAACCTCTAGGCGCAACCTACTGGAGGCTCAACCTTCGTCCACGTTTTGTTGAGACTTGAATTGTTGGATTTCTTAACAACCTGTACGCCTTAACAAAATGTGTAGTTACCAATTGGCCTACATCCCTGCCCCCAATTTCCCATTACCCTTATTTGCATGTGTATTGACTATTTGTCCTAAGATTGGATATCCTTTATTTTATGAGTTAGAGCTACCTTACCATGATTATGATATGGTAGATTTGTAGACCCACACTCCCACTTTTTATTCTTAAATTTATACTTGATTTTGAAAACATATAGATAAGAGGCTCCTACTAAGGAGATATCCAAG
The DNA here is from genome assembly GCA_001517045.1 of Pseudotsuga menziesii. Classification (NCBI taxonomy): domain Eukaryota; kingdom Viridiplantae; phylum Streptophyta; class Pinopsida; order Pinales; family Pinaceae; genus Pseudotsuga; species Pseudotsuga menziesii. The sequence goes on along the minus strand of LPNX010112169.1, from coordinate 84,185 downwards.
AAATCCATCTCTATATGGATGTACCTTGATATGCACTAAACATGGGAGTTTTAATATTAGTTTTGGCCACACCAACAATAGGTCAATTCCATATAAGTCGACAAATCGCATGAGAATCTCATGCATTCTATCATGAAATTCTTAGCACAAAAGGATCAATTAACAAACTTCTTGTTTAATTGTCAAAGCGAGATAGTACAATGCAGATCCTCTGCTCTTGAATTGGTAATGGTGCATCCTTCATTTCGATAGAGACAAAGTCTATTCATATCTCAGTACCAAATAGTTACAATTGTTTTGAAGGTCTACAAGTTAGGGTATTTGACAATATCCTAACTAGCATTGTTCTTTGTGTGTTGTAACTATTATATAAACCATGGATTAGATAGCATGAAGGATGAATATGGACATATGAGAGGATATAGAGTTCATGGAAATTATCATTGTTAATATTTGAACCTTATTCTAATCTTAATATAAAGATTATTGATGTTTGATATCACATTGTGATCGTCGTTTAGTATTATAGCTTCCTTCTGCAACGTATTCCAATGTAGGAAGGCTTGCCTATGCTGGTGTACATTGCATTGTATTACTTACTTAGTTTCTTTTTACTATTCAAATTAGTTTAAATTGATTAACTTATCTTTCTATTTCTTGTTACACAATATTTGATTTGGTATGTTTCTTTATGGAATTTAGTTAATAATTGTATTGAAAATCTATAGGAATAATTCACTCAATGATAGTCACTCAACGAATTGCTCAATATATCATTGTAGAAACATTTTCATTCCCTAGGCTAAATGAAAGGTTGTAACCCATGGTTGTAATTGCATTCTAGTATATACAAGTCCAATGATTGAATATATTTTTGTGGTGTGGGTTGGTTTAATTAATTTATTGTCTTTCATTTCCCGTCGTAAAAAAATTGATTTCATATTGTTGAATGTGGTTGATGTGTGGGTTTACAAAGTTGCAAAGAATATATATCCACCAGTTGTTGTTGTTGAACAAATTGCTTAAATGATTGTTACAAAAACATTCTACGCTAATCCTTTGGGTTAGCATATTCCCATATGTTGTATTATTATTATTCATCCTTTTCATGAGAAAAGGAAATGATGAGTCATAGGGAGACCAAGAGTCACATGGGAGTCTAAGAGACCACTTGGAATATGAAATCCAAGGATCACTTCTGATGTATATATGCACATTTGTTAATGAGAAGTAGGTGTGCTTTGACGTCTATCTTTATGTTTTGTGTGCTTTTCTATTTGCCTAAATTGGCTTGTGTTTGTCCAATAGTATTTATGACTAAATGGGCTCCTTACAGTGGTATATGAGCGACTTGAGAACCTGTATCCTATGCTAATCTGCCATACATTTATGTGTTGAAAACCCTAACTTCTAGCATATTAATTATTTTGCATCTACTACTTACATACCATATCTTTCTGTGCGTTCATAATTCCTAGATCACACTTGCTCAATTATGAGAATCCTATATTTGATGTACATTATTATTCCCCAATGGATTCCTGCACTTGTGTTATTATTCTCATTCTCCCATCCCGCCAATTATGCTATGTACAGTTGGGTTCTCCAACATAAATCTTGTCAAGCAAAATCTCTGCTCAAGCAAAAAGAGTTATGTTTGCATTCATCCTGCCCACCATCATTATATGTGTTATTCTATGCTAGCTTGATTCAAAACTGCTTCATAATATGTGGTAAAATCGTGCCTCAATTCTCAATAACTTCTGTTGCAAGACAAAACTTTTCTCCACATTATTCTACGTGATGTGTAGACATTTTAATCCTGAATCCTTCTACATTGGATATCATGACACTTTACTCCTCTAGAATGTTGCACTAATCCCAATATTATATGTGTGAAGTCTAGACCATGTTATAGTAGTGGAATGGACACTTCCCTTGTGATCTTTTCAATCCTGCAATTGTGGAGACCTCGTGATGAACATGTTTGCTGCATTCGTGTGAATGGGAGATGGTTCCTTATCTTCCATATCATTTTTTGACTTGAAGCTGTATATTTCTATTGATATGTTAAAATCGTATGTGTGAGCTATTTGTGAAGCTCCATCGTGAAGTTGAGAGGAGAGAGGATGGTTTGGTGATGTTATCACATATACAATAGTTGGGCTACTTTTGTTCCTGAGCAGTACTAAGAAGTTCTTTGAGCCAGTCCTTTACTATGAGATCAACAGATGATGAGCCACTAGTTGATGATCTCCCACTTTCAGCCGATCCAAAGTGTCCAGATTGACCAGTTCTATGCCATGACTGAACCTCATGACCCCAGATTAAATGACTGAGTTAGGCATTCTTTCATGACCTAGAGCATAGATTATTACAATTCCCATGATATGTAGCAGTAGCAGTTGTTCCAACGATCTTTAGATTGGTTTCAGATCCAGTGCAGGTATATGACCCAGGTGATATTATGGTTTTTTCATATGGATTTTGATGTTGCTCTGTTACCTATTTTAGCAGTGAGACTTGGTTGATATTCATTATATGTTGGCAATACTTTATCTTGGTTTTAATAGGAATCTAAAGTATACATGATCTAGTTGTTTTGACCGAGAGATTATTTTGTATACTCATTGTCATTTCCCTACTCATAGTATGGATTTGGTCATTTCCATTTACGGATATAGCTTGCTAATCTTGGCACCATATCCACTATCCTTGTCCATCTATTTCCTTCCCTTGTTGTTGATCAACCTTGACTTGTAACTTGACTAGTGACATCTAGGATTTCCCCACCTTCACCTCTATGTTGGAATAGGTCTCCATGTATAAATTGTGTCTCGATGTTGGTTTATGTGATGCTTGTCACAGGGAATGTCTACCTCTAGGTATTGAACACAATTAGCCCTACCAAATAAGTGTTTTTAGACACTAAGGAATCAAATATTAAATTTATTCTAAATGGATTCCTTGCTAGCATAATAAAAGTGTCTCTAGACACTACTGCAAATAAAAGTAAAACTATCCAGTTATCAAGAGATGAGCACTCATCCATTGTATGGTGTAAGGCTCATTTATCTCCACAAAGTATCAGGGTGAGGAAAACCCCTCAAGGCTGAGCCTTTGTCATTTTCTGTAAGCCCAAAAGGATTTCTAGGGAACCTACGCTTGGAGTATGGCAAGTTAGTAATAAGAAATAAAGTTGATGGCTAGAGGATGAGTACTCATTTTTTGTATAACGTGCGGCTCATTTGCCCCCACAGGGAAACAATGAGAGACTGGCCCCATAAGGTTATGTCTTTGTCATTTTCTAGAATCCTAGAAGGCTTACTAGGGCACATGCCTTTGGAGGTCAACTAGTGTTATAATGTTATGCAAATAAGTATGAAAAGGTTACTTGTCTAGAGTCTAGTGGAGCCTTCTCATTATTCCAACTATTTGTGAGACACTGCCATTCCCTATTGTTCACCTAGTCTAACTTATGTGTTGTGTGGATCCCTTTGTCCTTTAGCCTAGATTATTATAGTGTCGAGTTATCAAGTCATCCCCTTGGCTTTACCTGGTTTTAGTTCCCTTCACCCTTGACTAGCAAAATGGCTAAATCTATAAATGAGTATACATCAGAGGTTCTTGTTTAAAGTAGCTAATCATTTTGATTTAGATTATTATATATGTATTGTGCTTATACTTGCCAACATAATCTAATTATACTTGAGTCTCACTGCTAGCATAGATAATTGAGCATGTAATGTTGAAATAATGTAACTTCGAGGAATATTCTACTTGTACTTCACATTATTATTATTCCTCCTTTGGGAAATGTTACTGATGTAAAAGGTCATGTAAATGTCATGAGGTAAACCCTTAGTTGTAAGTCGGGTCAACAACACCCAAAAAAGATGAATATAATTATTATTGTGAAGTTTACCTAGGTAGGTCGGCCCTGCCAGTTAGGGTAAAAGTCAGTTGGGAAGTTCAGTATAAATAGGGAGGTTCCCTCACTCATTTATACACACTCACTCACACTTGTATTGCGCAAGAGAGAGAAAGGAGAGACAGAGAAGGAGGACCAGTGTCTTTGGTGTTTTGGCTCTTATGCTTGGGGTTTGGTCTCTCACTTGATGAGACCTTGTTCTTTGGTCATTGCATACTAGTAATCTATTTTGAGGAAGTTTTGCTGAGTTTTTACCTTTAGGGTTTCCCAGGGTAAATTGTTGTGTACCTTGTGATTGTGTTTCTTTCAGTGATCATCTTTATGTTGTTACAATGAAAATGTATTAAATGCTAATCAAGTTAGGACTTAATCTATGACATCATATAAAACTTAACATGGTGTCAAAGCTAGCCTGAAAAAGAGAAACTTTCATGAGGTAGATCTCTCTCCATCTCTGGATAGGGAAATTAGGGTTTTTTGATAAAGTGGATTTTTTTAGTGCAAGTGACATAGGGAAGTGCGCCCCTCCTAGGTGCATTTTTGGAACCAAGATTGAATTTTTCCAGTAAGAAGATCCTCCAAAAAATCAAGCCCTAGTTTGGCTTGAAACCCGAAAACCCAGAAACCAGAAACAAAACCAAAAACTGCAGTCCAGGATCTTGCAAGTCCAATTTGAAGGGTTAGAAGTTGGATTCTTCAGAAATTGACTATACCATCATACTCGCCTCAATCAAGTGCATCATTTGGTGAGTACAATTTTCATTTCTAAGAAATTTTCAATTTTTGTCATTTTCTGATCTTTGGGACAAGATGTCTCCAAGCACTAAGCATGATGACAAGTTGGAAGGCATATAAAACTTTCGTGCTTGGAAATACAGAATAGGACTCATTCTAGAAGAGAATGATCTTGCAAAGTTTATCAAGGGAGTTGTGTCAGAGCTCGAAGAAGATGAAGCAAAATAAAAGTACAAGAAAGATATGATTAGAGTCAAGAGGATCATAGCTGATTCAATCAAGGATTACTTGATTCCTCAAGTATCCTCTAAGGATACACCTAAGGAGATGTTTGATTCCCTATCATGAATGTATAAAGGAAGAAACATCAATCGAAATATGAACTTGAGAGCCCAACTCAAAAGTATAAACATGAACAAGGGTGAATCTGTCGATGAATACTTCACAAGGGTCTCTCAATTCAAAGAACAACTAGAAGCAATTGAAGACAAGATTGATGAAATTGAACTAGTAATGACTGCTCTGAATGGTCTTACTAGACCATGAGACTCCTTCATCCAGACAATCTGTGTAAGGAAGGAAATCCTAAATTTTGATATCCTATAGGAAGAATGTGTTCAAGAAGAATCTAGAGTAGCTTACCGAGAAGCACTACTTATAGAAGATGACCCTGCTCTTACTACTCATACTAGAAGAAGAAAAGGAAATAATCATTTTAAGAAGGAAACTCATAAGGGATCTTATCCTCCTAATAAGTTTCAAAAGAATAAAAAGGGATATTACAAGCAGAAAGACTTCTCCTCTTATCAATGTTACCATTGTGACAAGGTAGGACACATTGCCAGAAATTGTCTGACAAAGAAAGAAGAATTAAAGAGGAAGAATAACAAAAGACATCATGCTAACTTAGAAGAAGAAGAAGAAGAAGAGCCTCCCAGGAAGTTAGCAAAAGTATAAGTTGAAGAATATGTTCTCTAGAAGATGTATCTATCACTAGAGGGTGGCCTGTATGAACTGAGAGGTCACTCAAAAGCAGCCTTGATACATGATCAAGATCTTCCTATGCACTTATGTGCTAAAGAAACAAGGACAACAGTATATGTCCATAACAGAATATCCCATAGTGCACTTGGATTCAAGACACCTAAATAAATGTTCATAAGAAAGAAACCAGAGGTAAGCCACCTCAAGATATTTGGTTGTCTAGTGTTTGTTCATATACCAAAAGAGAAAAGAACCAAGTTGGATCCTTCTGGAAAGAAAGGAATATTTTTTGGGTACTGTGAGGTCTCCAAGGCATTCAGAATCTATATACTAGGTTACCATCATATAGAAATTAGAAGGGATGTAACCTTTGATGAAGATGTAGCTCTCAAGAAGTCGAGAAAGTGCCAACCTGAAGAAACATATGAAGAAGTTGTAGCTCCCAGAGCTACAAAACCAATGAGAGAAGTTGCACCTTCTCATGATAATGAGATTCTGAAAGAACATGATATATTGGAGCCCCAAGAACCTCTCCACATGAATATCCCCCACAAAATAAATCCAACATGGGCCTGTGAGATTATTCAAGAAGAAAAAAGGTATGGTGCTCCAGAAGGCTCCATAAGGTAGAGTGAGAAGCCAAAGCCATTTCCTAATTATGTGGCTTTGATGTGTGATATTATAGAAAAAGAACCTACTTGTTTTGAAGTATTTGTTCAAAATAAAGAATGGGTAGAAGCTATGACGAAAGAATACCAAACCATAATGAAGAATGATGTATGGGAAATAGTTCCCAAGCTAGAAGGAAAAAGTTTGGTATCTTCCAAATGGATCTACAAGATAAAACATATAGTCGATGGAAGTATTGAGAAGTACAAAACTAGATTTGTGGCCCGTGGATTCTCTCAAAAGGAAGGAATCAATTATGAAGAGAGAATTGCTCCTGTAGCAAGGTACACTTCTATCAGAACCATCATGGCACTAGAAGCCAAGGCAGAATGTAAATTACACCAGATGGATGTGAAAACAACCTTCCTAAATGGTGTTATTGAACAAGTGCATATAGAACAACCACAAGGTTTTGAAGTCAAAGATAGAATAACACATGTCTGTAAATTGAAGAAGGCTCTGAAAGAAGCAAGCTCCAAGAGCTTGATATGGAAGAATCAATAGTTTTTTGACAAGCTTGATCTTTACGAAAAGTAAGGTTGATCCTAACCTTTACTTCAAGGTTATGGATGATGAACATGTCATATTATTGTTGTATGTGGATGAATTTTTCCTAACAAGTAATGAGAAGCAAATCTTAGAGTGTAAGAAGAAGCTCACTGCAGAATTCAAGATGAAAAACCTTGGCTTGATGCATTGTTTTCTAGGTCTTGAAGTATGGCATAGCCCAGGAGGAATCTTCCTTAACCAAGGGAAGTATGCAATGGAAATAATGAAAATGTTTGACATGTTGGAATGTAAATCCATGAGCACACCCATGGATACACACTTGAATTTGTTGGTTGTTGCTTTGTCAGAATTAGTGGATGTGACACTATACAAACATATCATTGGTTCATTGATGTATCTGACGAATACCCGACCATATATATGCTTTGTTGTTAACACTTTGAGTTAGTATCTATTTGAACTTAGACATGTTCACTTGGTAGCTGCAAAGCATGTGATGAGGTACCTAAAAGGTATGATAGACTATGGTCTCAGTTATACTAGAGATCATGACGTCAGATTGTATGGTTATACAGATTCAGATTGGGCAGGAAGTGTCTCATATAGAAATAACACTTTAGGAGGATGTTTCAGTCTAGGGTTAGGCATGATCTCATGGATCAGCAGAAAGCAGTCCAATGTTTCTCTCAACACTATAGAAGCAGAATATATTGCAACTTATTCCTCCAGTTGTGAATTCATATGGCTTCAAATTTTTTAATCGTATCTATTTGATCTGGATATGGATGCTACCATGATTTTATGTGATAACCAAAGCTGCATGAAGATGACAAAGAACCTCGTGTTCCATGATAAGACAAAGCACATAGAAATATAATACTTCTACATTTGTGACATGGTGCAGAAGAGAGATATAAAGCTCCAATATGTGAGAACAGATGAGTAGGTTGCAGAAGTGTTGACTAAGACTTTGTATTGTGTGAAGTTTGAACACTTTCGAGACAAGCTTGGTGTTGTTCGTAAGGACTTCCCTTGAAAGGGGAAGTAGTATTGATGTTATGAAATCTTGATCACAGTAGGTATCTCAGTTGGGATTGATCATCCTTAGACTTGATCCCGCAATTCCAAAAGGAAGGATCATCCAAGATGTATATGTTGGGATTAACCATCCTTAGGCTTGATCCTGTAATTCTGAAAAGAAGGATCATCTTAAATGTTGACATGGAAGGAATAACCATCCTTAAACTTGATCTCGTAATTCTAAAAGGAAGGACCGTCTTAAATGTTTATATGGAAGGTCTAATCATCCTTAGATTCGGTCCTGTAATTCTTAAAGGAAGGATCGTCTTAAATACCGATGAGTAATGGACTTGATCTTGTAATTCTGAAAGGAAGGACCGTCTTAAATGTTGATATGGAAGGACTAATCATCCTTAGACTCGATCCTGTAATTATGAAAGGAAGGATCGTCTTAAATATTGATGAGTAATGGACTTGATCCCATAATTCTGAAAGGAAGGATAGTCCAAAATGTTAGTAGTGGACTTGATCCCATAATTTTGAAAGGAAGGATCGTCCATAATGTTAGTAGTGGACTTGAACCTATAATTCTGAAAGGAAGGATCGTCTATAATGTTAGTATGTGGACTTGATTATGTAATTTTGAAAGGAAGTATCGTCCAAGATGTCAGTAGTGGACTTGATCCCATAATTCCGAAAGGAAGGATCATCCTACTTATGTATGTGTTAGTTGTGATTAGTATTGGTATCTCCGCAAAGACTTGACACCGCAATTCCGAAAAAATGGATTTTCTGAGTACCGTAGATGTGTTGTCCATGATCTTGTAATTTTGAAAGGAAGGATAATGTTGGTTGTTGTTATACATGCCATAGATGATGTTACTCCAACCTTGAGTTGTTGATGATGATGTCACATGTTGTTGTTATTATTCCAACTTTATGCTACTGAGCCATCCTCATGTTGTCGATGTTAGTGATGTATCAGTTTTTATGCAGATGATGATGTTCCAACAGATGATGATGATGCTCCAGCTCCATGCTACAAATGATGCTCTAGTTCCATGTTGCAAATGATGATGCTCAATCTCCATGTTGTTGATGATGTTCCAATTCCATACTACAAATGATGATGCCACATTTCCATGCTGCAGATGATGATACTTCAACTTTGTACTGAAGATGTTGATGATGATACTTCAGTTTTGTACTGAATATGTTGATAATGATACTTCAGCTCTATATTGAAGATGTTGATGATGATACTTTAACTCTGTACCGAAAATGTTGATGATGTTGTTCAAAAATTTCAATGATTTATAGATGTACCAGATGATATTCTAAAAGATGATGTTGATGATGCTTCCTCTATCCTTCTGATGATGTTGTGTTGAGCCACACTGATTGTATTTTTTGTTGTTAGTAGAATACCCTTCTTGTTAAGGGGGAGTGTTTGAAATAACATAACTTCAAAGAATATTCTACTTGTACTTCACATTATTATTATTCCTCCTTCGAGAGATGTTACTGATGTAAAAGGTCATGTAAATGTCATGAGGTTAACCCTCAGTTGTAACTCGGGTCAATATCACCCATAAAAGATGAATATAATCATTATTGTGAAGTTTACCTAGGTAGGTAAGCCCTAGAGGTTAGGTAGGTCAACCCAGTTAGGGTAAAAGTCAGTTGGGAATTTTAGTATAAATACATAGGTGCCCTCCCTCATTTATACACACTCACTCACACTTGTATTGCGCAAAAGAGAGAAAGAATGAATGACAGAGAAGGAGGAGGGCCGATGTCTTTGGTGTTTTGGATCTTATGGTTGGGTTTGGTTTGTCACTTGATGAGACCTTGTTCTTTGGTCATTGCATACTGGTAATATATTTTGAGGAAGTTTTGCTGGGTATTTCCCTTTAGGATTTCCAAGGATAAATTGTTGTGTACCTTGTGATTGTGTTTCTTTCAGTGATCCTCTTTATAATGTTATTATGAAAATGTATTAAATTTTAATCAAGTTAGGACTTAAGATATGACAACATATAAAACTTAACATGCATGTCCATGTTGTACTTTGTAGTATCAAAGTTTAGCATTTGGTTTATCATTTAATCAGACTTGACCTGGTGAACCCAATGTTGACCAAGCCAGGAGCAGGGCCTAGGATGAGTTTTAAGTCGATGGTTATAGATGATGATTATTTATGGTCTACAGGCGTCCATTAGACATATTCATGCTTAAGATGGTGATTTTCTATGATGGCTTGTATTATTTTATGACTATCAGCATTTACAGGCTTTATTATTATTATTATTATTATTATTATTATGGTTCTGACATGGATGGGGCCTTTGATGTACCTTTGTGATAGATATATTGTGTATGAGTAATCATTCCTAGTTGATTTCGACATTCTGAGTCCATTGGTGTAATTGTTTTTTAGTTTTGAGTTGTTACATGATATTATTATGGTTCTGACATGGATGGGGCCTTTGATGTACCTTTGTGATAGATATATTGTGTATGAGTAATCATTCCTAGTTGATTTCGACATTCTGAGTCCATTGGTGTAATTGTTTTTTAGTTTTGAGCTGTTACATGATAGATATGGGTCTCTTGGTATTTTTGCAGTAGATTTGCCATGGGAAAATGAAAATAAAAAACAGTGTGGGGAACAATGAGATATCCTAGGGCTCCAGAGGGAATCTTGAGTTGTAGCCAGTCGATTGTACCATACTACCATGGTGCCAGATCCATTAGTGTAGTCATTTGGCTTCTGTTTTTGGTCCCCTGTGAGATATTGGTTGTTTTATGTTCCCAGGGCAACATTTTGATAATAAAAAATGGCTATTGAGGAAATCGATTTGGGTAATTTAGGAAAATGAATGGCATGAAATTGGTTCAAGGCATAATGTTTGGGCCACCTTTATCATCCAGCATCATCTTCACTCCACTTGGGGTCCACACATCCTTGATTTATGCAGTTTGAGGGTGTTTTGATGTATTTTGAGGGAGATACCCTAGTGATTTTTATCACTCCTTTATATTATTTTCCACCACACCTTATTATTATGCCATGGATCCATGCTAGTGAAGGATAACATGACCTCCTAGCACCACCATGTGCTACTTTGTGGTAATTAGTCATATTTTATGTGGTGCATCCCCTTATTGGGTATTTCTAGTGACGCACCCCCTTTTATTAGTGAGTTGAGAGATGTATCTAGCTAATCTTAGTCATAGATTAGGATGATGTTATCTCATGATCTTAACCATTGACCATTTTGGATCTAGGTTTTATGTACTTGAGAGATCTATATATTGAGATGCTCTCTCATTTGTAAAGGGACTTTTTGGCTCTAGAAATATTGAATACAAGAATTTTTTTGCAGAAACTCTTGGAAGATTTGTGAATGTATTTGGATGTGATTGTTACGCCTCTTGCTTAGACATTTCAGTAGATTTTGCATGCAAACAAAACATTGAAATTGATAAACCACATGATTTTAAATTAGTTCTAAGAATGGTTTTATTACACTATTTCGAATTCCATTAAAAGATTCTCATTTTTCTCGCAATTTTGTTAAAATTGGCTTGATAGTAAAGAAATCAACATAACAAAAATTGGAACCATTGAGAATATAATAGCATAACACAAACCATACACAACAAATTGATAATGGATTTCACCCTCATGAGATACGTCTCTAAGTCTGTTTCAAAAGAGGAACTAATCCATTAAAATGATGCAAATCACATCAAAAGATGGCCTTCAATCGGCAATATTGGTTGTTGGCATTCTTCTAGGAAGACAATAGATTAACTTGCGTTACCTTCTTCCTGCAACAAAGGAACAAAAACTTTCTAAATTCTCAATATACAGAAAACTAAATACCTTCAAATGCAATTCGGTACAATTTATTAATGTTTATGATGCCTTTGGGTTGGTGGTTAAAGTACTCCACTTTTACTTCAAGAATTGGGATTCAAATCTCACATAATCCACCCCTTTGCATGGATCTAATTATAGGATATCAACTTTCTCTAAGGAATTTGCAACACATGGAAGCCACATGGTCTATTGGATAAATACTAGCACTTTGATGAAGGTGGTCAAGGTTCAAATCCCCTAGAACGTTATATAGTGGTATGTTTTGTTTTCATTAGTTAATACACATGCTATAAATAAAAGTTGATTCGGGGAATGATATAATTCATCCATGTGGTATAACGGTTAGAGCACTAATATCTTGGAGCTAAGTTTAGGGCTCAAACCCCTTTGGACCTGTACTTTCCACCTATGCATCTAGCCACCCATGCAACTTGCCATGTGTCATATTTGATTAGCACATTTATCAGCTTTGGATTGGCCCACATGGTAGGTTTGTATTGGTCCACATGCCATCTTCATACTAGTCCACATGTTATCTTCTATGGAGAACCTCCTACAATAAACAATAAGAATGCATGATATAATAGAAATTATGGATCACAAAAGAGATTTTATTAATCGCAGGCCACTTCGAGGGGGCAACCTCCTTTGAGAAAGCTCAATACAAAATAACTCTTCCATGATTTCATTGGACTCAATACTTAGTTATATACTAACTCTAATCTAAACAACTATTACTCCCCATGAATGTGGGATAATACAACATACTAACTGGACGACTTAACATCAACTATTAATCCCCATGAATGTGGGATAGTACAGCATACTAACGGGACAACTTACAAAGCATATGCGTCCAATAAAATATACTAAAAAAATAAAGAGGAGGGTTAACACGGGTTCTTAACATCCCCTCCCTCTTAGAAAAGCTTTGTCCTCAAAGCTTAGGATGTGGAAACTATTGCCGAATCTGGAGGAGTGGTTCCCATGTAGCAGCCTCTAGTTGCATGTTGTGCCACTGAATTGAAGACCTTTGTGATGGACCAAGAGAGAAGCTGACAAGTGCGCTTATTGAGGATGGCCTACGACTTCGAAATGATGGATCCTTCATTATCCCATTCTGGTAAAACAATTTTTGTGCTGATGTTGGTGCCAATCACTTGCTAAATGTGAGAAGGAGGAAGTGCCAATTTATAAGCAACATACCCAATCTTTTGAGGAACTGTATATGGGCCAGAGATCTTTGGAGCGAGCATTTGATTCTCTTTGTCTTTCAAGGAGGATTGATTGTAAGACGACAGACGAAAAAAAACCATATCACCAACTTGAAAAGTGTGCTCAGAATGGTGTTGATCGGCCTGTTGTTTCATGTGGGCACTTGCTATGTGAAGATTGTCCTGCAGGAGGTGAAGAATCTGATGTCGGTTTCGAAGAACCATGTCAACTGCTTGAACTGGTGAACTACTAGGGGTGGATGGAAGGAGTACTGGAGGTGCGTGACCATAAATTGCTTCATATGGAGTCATTTTAGATGCAGTATGGTAGGAATTATTGTACCACCATTCAGCGAGAGGGAGCCACTTTTCCCACTGATGTTGTTCTTCAGAGGTGAAACAACGAAGATAAGTTTCCCAGTATTTGTTGATGACTATAGTTAGACCATCTATTGGTGCGCGATAAACTGAACTCATATGCAGTTTGGCGTGAGTGAGGCAAAAATGACTTGTGAAAGTTGTGTTGCGGTTTGAGACAATGGAAGAAGGGATTCCATGAAGAAGGAATATCTGGTCCATGAAAATTTGTGCAATTGAAGAGGTGGTATATGGATGGTTGAGAGCACAAAAATGACTATATTTGGAGAGTCGATCCACCACAACCAAGATTATGGTCTTCCCTCCATATTTAAGGATCCCTTGAATGAAATCCATTGAAATATATGTCCAAATCCTTGTAGGGGTGGGAAAATGTTCGAGTAATCTGGAAGGGAGTGTAGTTTCACCCTTGTGGTGCTGACAAGGAGCACATTCAACAACCATATGTTGAATTTCTCGTTGCACCCCCTTCCAAAAGAAGTTATGTCCTGCTAGCTCATATGTTTTGATGAACCCATAGTGCCCTGTCGATGGAGAAGCATGGAGTTCGTAAAAGACCGCATGTTTAAGGTCTATGCTCCGGGGAAGCACCAGACGACCCGTGTATCTCAGAGAAAAATCATCCCAAGAAGAATACGGTACCACAGAAGGTTTACTGGCCAACTGTTGGATGATTTCAGATAATGAGGAGTCATTGACATAGCCTTGCTGAATAGAGTGTGACCAAGTTGGAATAGGCAGAGAAATAACTAAAAGAGAAACATGGGCATTAAATGTGTGGAAAAGAGCATCCACCACAAGATTGTCCTGAGCCTTCTTATAGTGATAATCCCTGAGTTTGCTAACCCATTTCTGTTGTGTTGGGGATGAGACCCGTTGTTCCAGGAAATATTTAAAACTCTGGTGATCAGTCTTGATGCCGAAAGGATTCTCTAAGAGGGATGGCCACCACTTTTGTATTGTGTGCAAAATAGTCATCATTTCCTTCTCATATGTAGAGGTGGATAAATTCTTTCCAGAAAGGGATTTGTCGGTGAATGCAATGGGATGTTCATCTTGAAAGAGGACAACCCCAAGTCCATTGTCGTAAGCATCACTCTCAAGAGTGAAGAGCTTGGAAAAATTAGGCATCTAAAGGGTGCATCGGAATGAAAGATCCAAGGGAGTAGTTGAGACTGTTGAAGGTTGCATCTGAATGAAGTGGAGCTAAGCGATGACACCATGTGAGGTCATCTTAAGGAGCTTTTCCATGCGATGGGAACTGATGAGGCTGAGAGAACCTGGTTGTAAGCCATTGAATGTGTGCTTGTTCCCATTGATTGAAAATTGCATCCACAGTTCAACAAAATCCCATAAGATGGGTCCAAGTGTGTGTAACCATTGAGTTCCCAAAATCACATCACATCCTCCTAGAGGCATGACAAACATGTTAGAGCACAAGTTATAATCTACAATAGAGATACACACATTGCGACACTTTCCTTTGCAAGGTAAGGTGCTCCCATTGGCAACCATGACTTTAAAGATGGAGCAAGGATGGACAAAACTATCAGCTTGTTTGGCAATCTGAGGGTCAATGAAGTTATGGGTGCTACCAGAATCAATGAGTATTGTAAGAGGAATCTTCATGAAGAAACCTTGAACTACATGGTTTGTGGGGGGATGACTCTGACTAATGCATGGATAGATATCTATGGTTGTTCGTCATGAGAATGAGGGTCAACAGGCGGCTACTGAATGTCAACCTGATCGTCTACTGGATCCTGAGCAGCTTCACAAATTTCAAGTGTAGGCGAAGAAACCACATCCATGAGATAGATCTTTTGTTCAGTGCATTGATGTCCCCGGGTGAATTTCCCATCACAATTATAACAAAGTCCTTTTTCCCTACGTGCACGCATCTCGGCTTCTGACAAATGCTTCATAGGAGTGGGTCTAGGAGTTGGAGGGGTTGGACTTCTTTGGGAAACCATATTTTTGAATGGAACAAAAGTGGATTTGGGGCATTGCTGAGCCCTGATCTTGTCCTATGTCAACTTAGCCAACCCTATGATTTCCATCATTGTGTTGGGACAGAACATGTTAACCTCATATCGAATTTTATCCTTAAGACCAATGATAAAACAACTCCTATAGAATGCATTAGAAAATCCTTCTGTGTGCTTGACTAATTTCTCAAATTCTATCTGATACTCTCTCACAATGCCAGTCTGGCAAAGTTTGGTGAGTGCTCCTGTGAATTCATCAAAACCATGAGGGCCAAGTCGGTGCAAAAGGAGTTGGCAAAAATATGTCCATTGGGGCTCTTCATGATCCTTGACGTACCAACAGAACGATTGAAGGGATTCACGTTCCAAATGAAATGATGCAAGTGGGACTTTGGTGACATCAAAAGTGTTATGCATATTAAAGTATTGTTCTACCTTATGTATCCATCCAGTTGGATCATCATCATTGAAGCGAGGGAAATTAATCTTCGGCCCATGAAAGTTGCTGAAAGAAGAGAACTCGGTGTCTACAGAAGACTCAAGCTGTTGTTGGTTGCTCATGGATGAATGCTGAAGATGGAGGTCAAGAAATCTTTGATCCAGATCTGCAAGTTTGGTCTTGAGGGTGACAATTTCTTCTTCCATTTGTCTATTTGCTCCTACATAGGTGACAACAACAAGTTTTTTTTTTTTTTGAATAAATGATCTGTGGTGGTGAAAGAAAGTTGTGCCTTATCAACTTGAAATGGAATAAATGATCTGTGACAATTCTGGAATTCTGTGCGTTATCAACTATAAATAGATATGGACCCCAGGGATATTCGGCTTCCTAATGGTTCAAAGGTAGTCACTTGGCCACCAAGGCTGTCTCAGGCTTGAGTATTGGGGCAGCACCCCTCACTTCACGGCGCAGGTAAAACTGCTAACCGCTTGGCCAAAATTGACAGCTCTTTGGTTTTCCTCATGGATGAGAATCTAGTCAATTTGGTGGGGGTTGTTGCCCTTTTCGCTTGGCAGGTCCTCTCAATGGCCAACTACTTCGGGGTTCATGTGGTACTCCTCACAATGAGTTTTAGGGTTATGCCAAAGTACTTCCCATAGTTAAGCGGATAGGGTTTATTCCCTGATCCAAATGAATAGTACCACTGCAAGAAGAAGAACTACTGCAATAATCACAGTGCCAGAAAAAAATGTGACAGAAATTCCACCCAATGCCCCAAATAAAACCCGTAATTAGAGTTAGGGTTTTGAGACGAAATTTTAAAATTAGCATAACCTGATCTATATTGCTCAGAATCGCTACTATAGCCTATTTCTAGAACTAGAATAACCACTCTGTTTCTAATAATGGAATCAGAATAGAAATCTGGGCATCCGGTCAAAAGATTTTCGCTTTGCAATTTTCACGGTCGTCACCGAAATTCTGAAAAATTGCTGATTTTAAATCCGCAATATCTCCACTTCTGAAACTCCAAACGAGATGGTTTTTTTTTGAAACTGCGTAATTTTGCAAGAGGAATTTATATATGTAACTAGTTTATTCTGATTCTATGCATAAAGTTTTAGAAATTGATCTAAAAGTTGTCGCCCAATTTTGCCCTCTTTTTTTTTCTTAGAAAAGAAAAAAAAATATTCCCACTTGTTCCAAGGAAAGTGCTTTGATACCAGATGTAGAGAACCTCTTGCAATAAATAATAAGAATGCATGATATAACATAAATTATGGATCACAAAAGAGATTTTATTAATCGTAGGCCACTTCGAGGGGGCAACCTCCTTTGAGCAAGCTCAATACAAAATAACTCTTCCATAATTTCATTGGTTTCAACACTTAGTTATATATTAAGTCTAATATAAACAACTATTACTCCCCATGAATGTGGGATAATACAACATACTAACTGGATGACTTAACATCAACTATTAATCCCCATGAATGTGGGATAATACAACATACTAACTGGATGACTTAACATCAACTATTAATCCCCATGAATGTGGGATAATACAACATACTAACGGGACAACTTACAAAACATATGCGTCTAATAAAATATACTAACAAAATAAAGAGGAGGGTTAACACGGGTTCTTAACATCTTCATACTGGTCCACGTGTCAATTGATGGTTTTTCAACATCGTCAAGATGACATAAGTATTGTACCTTGTCTGCATTTTTTCCCTATTTTCCTTTAATTTCATTAGGCCATAACTTATGCATACGGTGTAAGCCCCGATTGCACTAAGGGTTTCTCCTGCATTGGTATTATGGTGGTCAGAAAACAAGAGATTCTGCTGTGTTGGTTAAGGCTCAGCCTTAGTTTACTTGTTAGGTTACTTATTGTTATTTTGTTTTTTTATTGAAAACCCTAAAGGGTAATATGTGAAAGAACTTGAAGGCTAAAGCAGCCGTGACTTGGGGTTTACTTGACAGAGCCTTTATGGCTTGGACGATGTAAAAAAATTTTGCTTAAATTTTAAAACTCGGCTCTAAGCCGTGATAATGTTGTTCGACATTCGCCTGGTTATGTAAGTTTTTAAGTGTTTTTTAATGGTGAAGAAAAGACTGTTCGTTTAGTCGAGACTTGTAAACAGACGAAGGGTTATTGCATTTTAGAATTTCCATTTAATATAAATGATTTATAGGTATTTTTACTATTGAATTTTTACAGTGTTATTAGGTGAATAAGGTACTCTATTTTTCTCTCAGAATGGTTATTATCTTAGGTTAACCTACAAATCGATAATGAGATGGATTTTACAGAAATGATTTTAGTTCTGTTTCTATTTTTACTTTTAATAATTGTTATTTACAGTTGTTAAAATTTTGTTTTAAGTGTAAGATTATGCAAGTCCATATGCAAAGATAAAACCTATCTTTCATAAACCCTAGGTAAAATTCTTTGAGGTTTACAGTAAAACATCTATTTCCAGTACATAATGCAAATATGAACTTAGAATAAATTATTTTAAAGACTTAAGAAGTAATAGTTAGGTTAAAACCCTAAGTGCTATTTTGTTTTACTGTTCCTATGTTTTTTTATTTAACTTTATCTATTATGATTATAATAAATATTAGTAGTAGTAGTAATTCTATGTTTACTATGACTATTAGTATATATATATCTATATTATTCTTTTTCTGTAATTAGATAATACAAATACTTTCAGTAGATAAAGTAATTACTGCTATTTTTCTGTAAATGAATCATTTGCATTTTTCATTCAGAGTTGATAAACAAATCATCACATCTACTTAATCAGCCAGCTGTACCGACACGACCTTACCCAGGCATGTTGCGACCATCATAGTAAGGTTTCTGGTGACTACCATTTACCATTCTTGCGATGTACGTTCCATCTAGCTTTTGTAATTTTACTGCACCCATGTCAGTGATGTGCGTGATCACATATGGCCCTGGCAAATGCTCCTTTAACTTCCTTGGATGTTTGAAGAATTTATTGTCATACAACAAAATGGCTTAACCCGGATGTGGTGATCATGCCATGCTTTCTGCCTATGCTTCTCTATGTTTTTATGGAATCCTACGACGAAGTTCCTTTTCCATCTGAATGAGCTGCGAAAACCTTTACTTGACAGCATCTCCGTCGGTCATTTCTGTCAGCATGACAATTCTTAGGCTCAGCACGATGTACTCCATTGACACAACAACTTCTTGTCCATGCACCGGTCTGAATGGGGTGTGCCCTATCAATCGCTTGCAAGTTGTGCAATATGCCCATAACACAGCTGAGACATTCTGATCCTAGTCATCTCGACGTACATTGCATAGTTTGGTTAATGGATTCTCTAGAATCTTGTTGAAGGATTCAACCGTTCCATTCTCCTGAGAATGATAGGGTGTCATCTTCTTATGCTAAATCTAGAACTCTACAGTAAGCTCAACAATAATTTTGTTCACAAAATGTGTACCTTGGTCGCTGAGAATAATTTTCGGGCAGCCAAATCTAGTCACCACATTTTCAATTTTTTTTTTTCCGCAGTCGTAGTGATGCAATCTTAAACAGGCATGGCTTCAGCCCATCTAGTTAAATAGTATGTTGCAGTAATAATGTACCGTGCGCCAATCCTCTTCCCTGGTAGAATGATTGGTCCTACAAAATCAACGACCTGTTTGTCAAATGCTTGGAGGGTTATCTGCGACGCAAGCGGCATCTCATCGCGATGCGACAATTTTCCTGTTCTATGGAAGATATCACAGCGCCGATAGAAGCTCTTAGTATCCATATGTATGGTTGGCCACCATAGTCATGCTTGTAATATCTTGCGCACAGTTTCCTTTCCAACTTAGTGTCCTCCTGCGACACCGGCATGTGCTTCAATCATTACCCACTATCGTTCATAGTCAAAGATGCGGCGTCGCAATATTTCATTCACGCCCAACTTGTATTAGTGTCCTACAATCAATGTATAATCAATGGCTCTAAAAACCAGATGTTTCTTCTACATAGTGTTGAACCCTTCGGGTTCATATCCTGTACTCAAGAAGTGGATGACAACGTTAAGCTCCTTATTTTGATCCTATGTCATGGTGACTGCAAACAATTGCACGTCGAGCAAGTTATCCTCCAGACTGGTTGGTTCTTCACCACTTTCTATCCTTTCCAGGTGGTCAGGTCTGACATTCAATCGACCGGGTTTAATAATGACCTCAAAATCAAATTCTTGAAATAGGAGAAGCCATCGACAGATCTTCCCCCCCAACACTGGCTTGTTGACCAGGTATTTTAAATCCAAATGATTAGTGTACATTTTAAAATGTCCACCAAATAAGTAGTGTCGAAACTTTTGTAGTGCATAGACCATGGCAAGGCCTTCCCTATCTGTCGTCATGTAATTTTTGTCTGCCATCGACATTTTTCTACTAGAAAAATCCATAGGGTGTTCAAGCGCACCCTCACCTGGTCGCATCAAGACTATGTCGAGCGTGACAGACGACGCTTCGACATGAACATGGAACTCCTTCTTCCAGTCCAAAAATACATGTATCGGCATAGTGGCCATCTTGTTCTTTAATTTATGCAAGCTTTCATGACAAGGCTCCATCCACTAAAACTTTACATCTTTCTTCAACAGTTTCTCCATAGGTGCAGTTATCTCTGCATATCCTTTGATAAATTTCCTATAGTAGCATGTGTGTCCTAGTACCAATCTGAGTTGCGTGACTCATGTAGGTGGTGGTAAGTCAAGGATAATCACAACTTTCGATGGGTCGACCAAAATACTGTCACAACACATGACATGACCCAATAGTACACCAAATGGTGCGCAAAAAATACATTTCTTAGAATTAAGTGCAATCTGATACTGGCGATAGCGGACTAGCATCATGCACATAATCTCAATATGGTCTCTTACTAGACCAAACACAGTCCAATCATCAAAGTAGACCTCAAGAAATTTGTGTATGAAATCTTTAAAAGTAGAAACTACCATTCTAGAAAAAATAGCAGGTGCATTCTTGAGTACAAAGGGCATTACCGTATACTGGTAGTATCCCCATTCTGTGACGAAGGTCATTTTGTGACGATCCTCCTTCGCGATTCTGACTTGATGATAGCCAGAGAAGCCGTCCATGAATGAATACATCTACTATCATTCGACATTTTCCAATACTTCATTTGTAAACAGTGTTGGGAATGGATCGTGCAGGCATGTGTAGTTCAACTTTCTTAGGTCAACACAGATCCTGACTTCACCTGTTGTCTTCTTATCCTGGATCACTATATGGCTGATCCATTCTGATTCTTCAACTGGTTCAATGATTCCTGTGTTGAGCATGCGATCCAATTCAATTTTTACCTTCTCTTTGTACCTTGGATTAAACCTATAAGGTTGCTGCTTAAATGGTTTAGCGTCTGGTTTCAGGGGTATTTTCATTTCCCCTAGGTCACCGACTATTCCCTTCGTCTCTGAGAAGGTTGTACGGAATAGGTCCTGAAACTCATGTAACAATTCTATTATCTTTGATACCGTCTCATCGTCCCAATAATCTCCTATATTGGCGAACTTTGGGTTCTCCGACGAGCCAATGTTGAGTTTCTTGATTTTCAGCGGCTCGAGGAACTGGTCGCTGGAAATACCACTTCCTTCAACTTCGTGCATACCCTCCGACTCTGGTATGTTTATATTTGTTGGAGCATCATCTGGTTCTCCAGTTAGGTTGTAACAAGCCATCCATTTCTAGATAGTTGCGTTGCACTGGTGGGAACTTGCCACTTCAACAGGGATCTCAACCAATATATTTTCCTTGATCATCTGAAGTGCAACATCAACTGTAGGTTGCTCATCAACAAATTAAAATGTGTGTGTGAATTTCTTAGCTATCCCTTCCCAATATTGGGTTCCTTGTCGTAATTCCATGGATCTATACCAGCTTCTGGGTGTCATTTCCAATGTATGAATGAAATGATGGGCCCATTCCTATCGTGGGTATTCTACAAATGCTATGCGGCACTGATTAATGTGCTCGATAGGGTTTGATATCCTTGTGTATTTCTGACTCATGACATTGAATTCTTCACCAAATCTAACTTCCAACAATCTTCTACAATGTGGCCATTCTGTTATGGATTGCTTATGTGTACCCCACCATTTAACGGGCGTAGCTTTCAATACATAGTCCAACGCAGACAAGCGTTGTGGTTCTGTTACCAGTCCTTCAAACTCGCTGAGGAAGGTCGCAAGGTTAGGTAACCCCTCATATGTGGGTAGTTCCCTCATCCTATTTTCCTTTAATTTCATTAGGCCATAACTTACGCATATGGTGTCCGTTTGATTTTCCCTATTTTCCTTTAATTTCATTAGGCTGTAACTTACGCATACGGTGTCCGTTTGACCCTATTGAAATTGCACTGGAAAGATATCGATGAGATCTTCAATAAGAATACATTTTAATAATAATTTGATAAAATATAATTGTATCATTTGTGTAAATACTCTTAAATATATCGATGAGATCTTCAATAAGAAGACATTTTAATAATAATTTGATAAAATATAATTGGATCATTTGTGTAAATACTCTTGGATTACTACATCAACCACCATAAAGTAATTGTATTAATTGGTAATGGAATTACCCACCATTTATTCATATAGTAGTGTTAGAAGAAACCCATTTCGATGTATACCCTTACTCAATTTCCAAATTATGATAGCAAATGGTGGTATGATGAAATGTAGGGGATTATGTCAAAATGTGAAACTCCAAATCGGTGACTACCACTTCAAAACACATATGTTTGTTATTGAAATAGGTAATCGTGATATAGTTTTGAGGTATTTTTGGCTATGGACTCTGGGTTCTATAACCGTGAATTTCAAGGCCCTATACATCAAATTCACTAAGTAAGGGAGTAAACACAATCCTAAGGGGATTGCCTCAAGTTCTCCTAAAATTATCAACTCATGGTGTATGGAGAAATAACTGAAGAAAGGGAACTTAGGTATAATTACACAATTCAATTCCATACACATTATGGAAACACCCCCAAACAAAATTCGCCTTTACTTGTAGTTGATCCTCTCTAAATACCAACAAGTTTTCAAAACACCCAAGGGTTTACCGCTTGCCCCTGGGAGCATGACCATGGTTTTCCACTAATTCCAGGGATTCAATCCCCCAATTTACACCCTTATATACACCCTTTTGCATAAAATAATGAAATAGAAAAGGTCATTCAAGAATTGTTGCAAGATAACATCATTTTTTCTTGTACAAGCCCTTACTCCTCACCAGTCATCGTGGTATTAAAAAATGAAGGAAATTAGCACATATGCCTAGATTTTGTAGCTTTTAATATGTTAGTTATCAAGAATAAATTTTCTATTTTGAACATCGATTATCTCTTGAATGAGATTCATGTAGCCAAAATTTTCACCAAACTAGACCTTCATTTAGGATACCACCAAATAAGGATGAAAGAAAGAGTTTTTAAATGCAAGACAAATTTCCACACCCATGAAGGTCATTATGATTTTTTAGTGATGCCTTTCAAACTCTGCAGTACCCCACCCACCTTTCAAAGCCTCATGAACAAGATATTTTGACCTTTACTCTAAAATTTTATATTGGTATTCTTTGATAATATATTAATATACAACACAAAATGGGAATGGCACCTAGAGCATGTTGATTGTGCCTTGTAATTATTAAGGGAATACTAGTTATTTGTGAAGACTTCCAAATGTTCTTTTGGGATTTATGAGGTTTAATAATTGTATTACATTGTGATTAAGGAAGGGGTACGCATGGACCCAAAGAAAGTTGTAGCTATGTAATATTTTTCATGCCCCAAGACCCTAAAGATATTACATGGGTTCCTAGGAATTATGGGATATTGTAGAAAGTTTGTAAAAAAATATGGCAACATCAGAGCTCTTTTAACTTCCTTACTAAAAAATAATTCCTTTGTGGGTGAAGTTAGGAAGGCATTCTCAACCTTAAAAGAGACCATGTGCCCTACTCCATTATTAATGATGTATGATTTCACTAATACTTTTGTCTTATAATATGATGCCTTTTGAAGAGGTCTTGGAGCAGTATTAATGCAAGGGCCTTCACGAACAAGCAGTTATGAGATCAAAATTTGGGGGAGTCTATATGTGAAAAATAGACGATTTTCACCCTTCATAAAATCATAACTTTATGCCCATATCTAATAGGGAGGCATTTCCAAATCAAGACAGACAACCATAGTTTAAAATATTTCCTTGAACAATGGTTGTCATTACTAGAAAAACATAAATGTGTTAGTAAGATCTTGGGATATGACCATGATATTATATATAAGAAGCGTAGTGAAAATATGGTGGCCAATGTATTGTTTAGAAAACTTGAGGATGAGACTCCCCCACTATTTGCATTATCCTTACTATTTCCAAGTTGGCTAAAGGAAGCATGCCAAGAATGGCTAATGACACCATAGTGAAACTCATCCAACAACTTCAGGATGACTTGAAGTCTCCTACAAGGTATAAATAGAACCAAGATACATTAAGGTATAAAGAGTGATTTTTTCTGGAAACAAAATCTACCCTAAAACAAAGAATATTATAGGAGTTACATTCATCACCCATAATAGATCACTCAAGCTTGCATAAAAACTATGAAAGGATTAAGTTCTCATTCTATTGGGAAGACATGATAAAAAACATCCAAGCTTTTTCATAGGATGTGACACTTATCAATGAAACAGGGGGTGGGGTGGGGGAGATGGTGATCCCTCAGGAGACTTGCATGCACTCCCAATACCAACCCATAAATGGAATAATATATTTATGGATTTTATAGTGGGGATTCCTAGAGTTGGTAATAAAATAGTTATCATGGTGGTAGGAAACCACCTTTCTAAATGTGCTCACTTATGTGCCTTATCACACCCTTTTACACCATCAATAGTTGTGTAAGTCTTCATGGATCATATTTTGAAGTTACATGACATACCAACTTCCTTCATATCATATCACAACCCTACATTCACAAGATAATTTTGTTATAAGATATTTACACTTTAGGGCACCCAATTGAAAGTCAAAATGACTTATTATTCCCAAATAAATGGTCAAATATAATAATTCAATAAGTGCTTGCAAACCTTGAGAAGATTTTCCTTGAAAATCTTGCGCCAATGGGCACAATGGATTCCAGGCCTCTAGAATGGTGGTATAACATCACTTATTACAAAGATACCAAAATGACACCATATGAAGTGTATATGGCCAAAATCCCATGTCTATGATTTCTTATTTACTGTGCATTTTCAAGGTTCATGTAGTGGAAATCGTACTCCACACTAGGGAATATATTCTCCACACACGTAAGGACAATTTGGTTATGGATCAAAATAGAATGAAACAATAGGCATGCCAACATTTCTCATACTATTCATTTATAGAAGGATATTAGGTGTTTCTTTGAATTCAATCCTATAAAAAAGCATTAGTAAAAAAACAACATCCGCCAGAAATTAGCCCCAAAGTTTTATGGGCCCTACAAGATCATATAACACATTGAATAAGTGGCCTACAAGCTATATTTAATAGATCACTCCAACATTCATCTCATATTTCATGTTTCCTTCCTTAAAAAGGTTATGGGATCAAATTATAAAGTGCATACTAAGTTATGAGAACTTGATGAGGAAGGCTCCATTTTGGCTTTAGCCAAAACCAATATTAGATACTAGAGAGCGCCAATTTCCCAGGCACATGGATAAATAAGTATTGATCTAGTGGAAGGATATGAAACCAAAATATGCCTCATGGGAACCGATATAGATTATGTGACGATTTCCTTTCCTTTGTTAAATTTTATGAAGCAAAGGATCATCAGCTTGCATGAATTCAAATGAGAAGCTAATGTTGTAGAAGAGAGAGAATAATTTAGCATAGATTGTTCAATTAATCATGACAAAGTTGCACACACATGGAGACAAAATTGGGATAATATGATTATAGTCATGAATCAGTAAATAATATGGAATACACTGGTTGTACATATAGGATAATTCAAATGCCTAAAATAGGATTCAAATCTACCAACTCAGAATGACTAGGAAGCTAACTCAGTGTGGGAAAATCACCACTTGATCTTACTAATGCAACTTTGGATAACTAACTTAGTCTACAATTAGTTAAATAATCAGGGTAGGTGAATAAAGGCTCCCACACCTGCTTCAATCATGCAAATTGGCACTAGGATAACTGATAGTAGCTGGAGCATAACTAAACATGATTGATTACCTACCAAGGTCAACTGAAGAAGAATGCTGGTGGCACTCAGAGTGGGTTCCTAAATTATAAGGATTGGTCCCTTGGGCTCCTAAACTCATGTGATTAGGTGCATTAAGTGGAAAATTTCCCCTAGGTGTGTCCCCCATGCACTAGTGGAGTGATGAAGAACTTCTAAGCTAGGAAAATAGACAATTAGACTATGTGGTCAAAGGGAGGATTAATAATAATCCCAACAACCCCCCTTAATTATGACACTAACGCAGAGGACAATTTGACAGTTCGAAGGTATACAAATGGACAGCATGTAGGAAAACCTTGGATGCAGGTTAGAGTTGGAGGGTTTTCTACATTGTAGAGGCGCAATGAAAGTATAAGCATCCTTTGCCATGACCTGTCCTGTCAAAGGGTTGCAAGCCCGGACTAATATATCAACAGCATCACTAAGTCGAATACTGACCCGACTTAATGCAGAGATGCACGTCGACCATTCCTCCTTCCATGAGGAGTGGTCAAGGTACTCCTCCACTCCTCATGGAAGGAGGAGTGGTACCTTCCACTTCTCCTTCCAGAGACCCAAATATTTTGTTGTGAGCCAATATGAGGCTGAAAACTGAGACCGTGGTGGTAGTTTAATGCAATTTAATGTCGAGATGACCATACCCAACCATTAGTAGAAAATGATAGATATATGAACAAGCAAACAAAATGTTTGGTCACCATAATTTTTTCAATGTATAAATGACCAAACTTGAATGAGCCAACTACAAATGACAAGAGGAATAACCAATTGGGTCATGAGATAAAATATATGACCAGATAACAAGTAACTAAATTAAAAATGACCACATAACAACAACATTAAGAATATGAATTGGTCATTTATTTGTAATTGTTACTTGTGTCACTCTGACAATGGAAAATTGCAATTTTGATAATGAATTTGTACAATTTACTAAATTCTGACACTGCTAATGGATTTAGAGACCCTACTAATTTGTAACACTGCAGATGGATTTAAAGACCCCCTTCTATGAATCCATCTATAGTGTTAGAATTATTAAGTTGTAGACCCATCATGTGTCACAGCTCAACATTAATGCATGAAGTAGATTTGCACTGCTTACATTAACAACCATATACACAGTCTTTTGTTCTTGGAGTAGAAGGAATTTGATTATAAGCTTTACATCCTTCCCAAAGTATCATAATTAGTTTTCAATATATCTTTGGTACATGCATTAAATACAAAAACCATCCCAAGCTGAGATATCACAAGTACCACAAACCTAAACTAAAAATGACCACATAACAATTGGTCATTTATTTGGTCATTTTTAGTTGTGTCACTCTGACAACGAAAAATTACAATTTTGACAATAAATTTGTACAATTTACTAAAATTTACACTCCAGATAGATTCAAAGGCCCTAAATTTTAACATTGCAGATGGATTCAGAGACCCTAGCTCGTGTCTTTGAATCCATTTGTAGTGTTAAAACTTAGTAAATCCTAACATTGTAGATGGATTCAGATACATGGGCTAGTGCCAAAACATGACACTATCGGTGAACCTTCTGATTTTTTTTGCAAGATCATTTCATCTGTATTGTCACATCCAGTTTGATGTACTTATCATGTTCATGTCTTATTTCACCATTTTTGCTTTCGTATTATACCTTCGACAGATCCGCCAACTTGCATGATGTGTATCATCTTCGTGGGTTGAGTATAGTCTTGGATATTTGTTGTCTTTCCCTCTCGACATTGTCATGTCATGAAGCAGTGTCATTATGTTTGGCTTGTCACATTGGTCACATTCATATTTTGTTTGAACAAAATCATCATTGCTTGAACCTCTCGATAGTCTGTTAAAATTTTGACAAGTTCATGTATTTTTTGTTATCATGTTAACTAAAAATGGTCAATTTCACAACCTCCATTAATTCTCCATATGCATCCATTCATCATGGTTCTCCTCGCACATGAGTTTGGAAAGTTATAAAGTTCCCCTTGGGTCTCTCCCTTGCAAAAAATCACCAATATCCTCCATTTTGAAAAGAAAAAAGAGTCCTCCCTCTTTGTAAATTTCTTTAAAAAAAACAATTACCATGATTCTAATATTTCCTCACATTGAGTTACATATTTTACCATACGACTATGGATACCATAGGATCAGTTAAGAGTAAATCAATGTGGCGCGTATTATTATGAATTGATGATAATTCTTAACCCTAGTGAATATGGATTTTCCACCTCCACCAAGTGTTGGTTCATTTGTGAAGAATTAAACAATATCTTCTAGTTGTACTATTACCACAAACATAGTTGGTCATCACTACCAAATTTTGCCTCTAGTTTGAGTATGTTGACTTCAACAAGCACCACAATTCAAAAAGTAAATCTATATAGACACCATTTAGTGTCCAACAATCTTTTATGATAAAAAATGGTTTAAATTAAGCCATTTGATAAAACTATCTCTCTCTCTCTCTCTCTCTCTCTCTCTCTCTATATATATATATAATATTAATATAATATAGTTATTACATATAGTTAATATATTTATATATTATATATTTTCAATATATTAATCTGCGTGATGTATTAATATTAATATTAATATATATAGCAATTTAATAAATATTATAAAGAAAAAGAAACAAAAAATAAAAAGAGGAAAAATGAGTCAGAGGAAAATGGAATTAGAAAAGAATTGGAGAGAAGAAAGGGAAAAAATGAAAATAAGGGCATATTTTTTTTTCACAATTTTGTTATTAGTATAGGTTAATTTTTCAAAACTAGGAGGTGTTATGTTGGGAGGTAGGGTTTACAGATTCAAGGTCGCAAAACACAAAATGGATGGAAAGAGGATTTCTCTTCAGCCATTCTCTTGAATATACACACTTCCATATCAATAGATGCCTTTTCCTTTTGAAAACGCAATATTAGGGCCATAGTTTCTTTTTGCACCAGTTGTGGAAGCAGATTGCAGGTGCCAATATACTCCCTGAAACTTGTCTGCTTAAATGGTTGTTTGGGGTTTTTGAAAGCATCCAGTAAGAGGCATTTGAAAGGTTAGTATTTATTTAAATGAATTTTGTGGCTGGGTTTTTATTGTTCTGTAGAATGTAATTTAATTGGTGGAATGATATTATTGACCCACAAGTAGTATTATTCATCTCTATAAATAATTCCTAATCTATATCAAAAAATATTCAGATGGATGATGTGTGGTGAATGTATGGTTGAAACGAAGGTTACATCGTTCTAAATAAAATCCCGGTATAGAGTGGGAAAATGTAGATAAGAAAAAGAAGGATGTTGGGTTCGATTCTTATTCAGATTCATAATTTGAAAATGGTTTAGGGTTAGCAAGGGTTTTGATGGACCCAATTATGATATATCGAGGAACAATGATTTTCTTGTTGTTTTAAGAAAACAATTGTTATTTATGGGTCAGATTGATTATTCTATGTTAAGCAATGCAAATGCAAAGGACCCCTCGAATGCGGCTATACAGTCTGTTGGCTTTCATGGAAATGGGAAGTTGTTGCCCATTGTTGCACCCTATAAGAGGTTGAATTTTTTCAAGATTGAAGAGAGAAGGAACCCCAAAATACAAATTGAAGTTTTTTGAGGATCTTCAAGTTCATAAGAATGCATTTCTACCCAATGGATTAAAGGAAATTGTCGCAGGACAAAGAAGTTCTTTTACAGTTTTGATGCGGTGAAAGATGTGTTATACATGATTAATTGTTTGATTGGTAGAGAGGAGATGAGTCTGGAGAGCTTTGAGGTGTCCACAGAATCCAACATGATATAATTCCTCAGGAACAACAGGTATATACTGTTGGTTTCAACAACGGTTAAATAATTGATTAGGACCTTGAAAGTGAATGGGACAACTTGTGCACTTTCTTTTGTTGATGATGGAAGACAATCGTTAAGTTCAGGGGATATGGACAAGTATATCACTAGGATATTTGAATAAATAAATTCACTCAGTGGGGGACTGATGAGGGTTATGTTAACATTTCATCTTTGAATGTGTTGTAATAGTAATGTGTTTTTTACTAGGTCTGACAGTTGGGGTATTAATATTTGTAACAAGAATGAATTTCTTAGGGGCGTGAGAAAGCCCATGAAGGTCCTTAAAAATATTGTTAATGTAGTTGTTAATTTGAAATTCAATAATGAATAAAAATAGTATGAGGTTGGTTCATCTCCCTTCTTACACAATGTTCACAAACTAGTCCTCAAATATAACTAATTTGCAGTATGAGTTACAAGACATCCAAAAACTACATTAACTAGTCTTCAATGTTAAGAATATTTTAAAACGTATGAACACCAAATCCCTGGAAAGTTCAAAAACTAGTGAAAGATTGAAAAATGGAAGTTGCAAATGGGAAAAAAAGCCCAATGACTTTTGTTTTTTTACTAGTTCACAACATACACATTGGTTAAATTTTGACAAAATTTCTCAAGTAGTGTCCTTGAAAAGTCACTGAAACATTTGCAATAAATTTGTCACAAAATAACATGAGTCTGATTTCCTCAAAATCCATATTGTAGTAATTTTAGATTCATCTTGTGGCTAAGACAGTTAATGCTGAGCAGAGTAACCTTTGTGGTAAATCAGTTTTGTTGCAAGATGTTCAGTTGCTATGATGTAATCCATTTTTTTTATTATTATCGAAATTCATTTTAGATTGAACAATGTTCTGGTTTAGCTGAATTGTGGGAAACTATTTTCATCCCCGAAACACAATTATTTCGGAAAAAAGGAAAGGAATTAGTAAAAAGGGAAAAATAACAAATGCGAGATTTTATCTTTGGAACCAACCCCCTAAACCCTAATCCTAGAAATAGTAATATATGTCAACAAGACTTCGTCAATATAAACATGTTTCTTTCTTGACTATTCCCTAGATTGATAGATGTTGATACATGTAGATATGCTTTGAATCCAAAACATTTCATTACCCATTTTGAAACTCTATGTATCGAAAACTAGAACTTCAAAATTTGTGTTTTCCAATAGACAGATGTGAAACCAAAGATTCATCATTCATTTTCCATGCAAAAAATATGAAATATTGATTTGAACTTATAGATAATATAAGTAAGACTTACCATACTTAGAATGGCCTCCTTGTTATTGAATGCATTCGCCAACTGAAAAATCTAAAACTGAACTTTTAGTTGTGCTCAAATCAATACTCCGAAAAAATGTATTTAACTTTTGAGCAACTTAGGTAATATATGTTGTATTATTCATCATGGTCACCTTTAGGATTTGCTATGAAAAATGAATTCCAAAATGTGTACTAGCAATAGGAATAAAATGTTATTACCCATGGAAATAAAGTGTTGTTGGAACAATGACAAATTTTTGACATGATTCTAAGATGTGCAGATGATTTAGTTGGAAAGTCACTTCAATTTGTTTTCCCCAAAGCATATTTATATTCACCGATTTTTTCCCCTTGAACTAGTTAAACAATGGAAGTGTGCATTATATGCTCATGTCTTGCTGAAACAAATAGCAATTTCTTGAAAGAATAACATCTAGATTAACAAATAGACAAGGACCTGAGGTTCAACCACATTTTGAGGAACACCTTGCATCTGGTACCAAGAGTACTGACCGGTTACTACATGTTCATGATTTCTAGGTTAAGGCAATGTACTATTATCATAAGAAGGATCTCCCGGCCGTGAGCAGGCTTAAAGGTTGGGATAATAATAAAGGTTGGCAAGTTAAACTAGTAAAGTAAGCATTTTGAGGCAATGGGTAAAAGCAAGATTATTCACTCTATATGTGACAAGTATTTTTTGAGTTCCTTCTTGACTGAAAGGGCTTGGTTTTGTGGCAATATTTGAGGCCACTTCATAAGGATAAGTATAGGGCATATATCCTTGGCTATACCTTAATCACCTATAGTAACTGTCATCCCTTGAATCAACATCTCCTTCTGAGTGACAACATTGAATGTTTTGTCACACAAAAGGACAAATTGGATTGAAGATCCCAGTTTTTATAGAGGGATGTGGTCTTAACCATCCAATTCTTACTACAATGCTTACACTTTTTTGTAATGAGTTTGGGGCATACATGTGGCTAGTAGTCTATCAACTAGTGTTTTACACACGCGTTTTCCACAACAAACTCATGTTTTATCCTAAAAAGTTGCACATGCGATTTTCCTCAAGGAAACCCATGTGTTATACGTAGTTTTCCCTTGTTACACCCGTGTGTCCCTTAAAAACTTGTTAAAAATAAAAACAAAATTAATTAAACGGTGGCTAGGGTCAATATGGTAACCTCCCCACCTTCCCTAACTTCTCCAGCCTCGTAACTTCTATTCTAATTTGATCATAAAAGCATGAGAGAAGCTAGAGGAGAGGGGGGAGACCATTGTGTTTAATGTTCTGTTGGAGGATTCTCATTGGAAAAGAGGAGCAAGGAGATCAAGAACTTGGTTTTAGGAAGTGCATTTCAGAATGAGGTAATTGTACTTGTTTCAAGCATTTGATCAATAAATAGATTGTTTCCTTCCCTATAAATGCTGTAGACTCTTTGGTTATTGAATGATTTATGTTCATGAATGTGATCTTATGTTAAGTTTCATTTCTCTTAATTTTTCATATCTCATATTTATAATATCAAGGTGTTTTGAGAAAGGTATTTGCCTCTTACAGGAGTTGGAAAATTTGATTGAGGATTGGCTTGGAGAAAAGTTGAAGCTAGGACTAGCCTTCAAGGAAAAGATATGTTCTCTCAATCATTTAAACCTTGTTTCAATCTTTCTTAGTGTATAAGCGTGGTTTTGGTCTAATTGCAATTTGTTATATTTTGATTAAAAATCCCAGTACGTTGGTGACCTCCCTACCCTAATCATAGGAACACTTTCCCTAACAATAGAAATGGAAACTATACTGGGGATTATCAGTTGCTCTGGGGTTTCCTTGTAACTTTTTCTTCCAGTTTCTGTGTCTTTTGGTCTTGGTTTGAATTTGCAGAAGTCATTTCTTTCTAAATCGAACCTAGAATTTTGGTATGATTGAGTTTTAATTCTCTCTCTTTTATTTTTTAAATTTTAAGACAAAACATGAGTGCAGGCTATCTGTACTAGCATGTTCCCTAAAAAACATGACTTGGCTCCTGTATAATCTCATGTCACACACAAGTTTCTCACTAAATAGGCGTGTGTTTTCCTGTAGCCATTTGGCAAATTTAGGGCCTTTTTTTATTTTTATTTTTTTATTTTCAGTTTTCCCTTCAGTCTTTGGGAGTTCAAAACTCTTTTAGGAGTCTTGTTGGTGTACTGTCAACATTTTGGCCTCTGATTTTGATAATTTGCAAGCTCTTTTAACTCGTCTTGGTGTGAATTTTTGTGAATAAGACTTTGTTTTAGTCTTGCTACTTGGTTTATAGTTGGATTCAATGTGTTTTGGATCACTATGTATAAACTCCTGTTGATTCCTTGCTCAAGTCTTTGTTTCGTTGTTGGCCGATTGACTCATCCCTTATTTTCCAAGTTGAACAACTGTGTCTTAGGTACATTGTTGTCTTTCCAAGTTAGTTGTTGTCAAGCATCTTGATTTGTTTGAGGTTTGTTCTTATAAGACTTAGTTCAGAGTTTGATTTGTTTAATGTTTTGTATATGACTTATATATTGTTCATAATACATTGTTCTTATTCCATTTTGAAGAATATAAAAACAAAATGCAAGCTGTATGCATTCTAGACTAGTTACATTAGTTATAGGTGCATTTGCATGCTTTTCAACTTTCAAAATAAGAAAAAAGGTTCGTTTCCAAAGTCACATAGTTATCTTCATTTATTTCTAAAAAAAAGACTAAGTGAAAACATTGTTTTTGAACATTATTATATCATACATTTTTCATTTTCTTGTTGAGTTTGAACATTCCACTAGTTGCACGACCACTTCCTACTTGAGTAATTAACAACCTTTAAAAATAACGCTCATAATTTAAATACATTACTAAGTTTTATTTTTTAGGGACAACACATAGTAGTCTAGGCTAGTGTTTTGGGTTAAAACTTATCTCTAAACTACCCAAAACTATTAAACTCAAACATAGTGGCCATTATTTTAGGAAATCCAACCTTACAAAGAGGTGAACCGGAAATATCCTCTCACACAGGAGTTAAGTAAGAGGTCGTGCAAGATTGAGTTGTGGAGATAGCCCTCAAATACTTGGTTGAGTATACACCAAAGTTGTGCGTTTGGGGATTCATTTAGTACCATCTTTGGCCCTGTGTGGTGACGATGCTATTTTAGTTTTGGGGTTATCTACCCTACCCATGCACATCAGTTGGACTGATGACTGTTCCACCAGACCCTCTTTGTGAGTTTGGTAGCCATAGTATCTTGACCTTTAGGTGATCCGGGTGCCCAGATGCATCACAAGGAACAACTGCTCAATTAAATGAATTGAGAATTGTTATGGAAGAAACATATTAAGAATTAGAAAAGAAGGAAATACACTACACAAAAAAATATTCATAGAGACAGAATGCAAGAGTTCGAGCCAATCTTTGCTATTTTATTACTAGCGCATGATCGATTGACTCATTAATCGATTGATTGATTAATCGATTGATTGTATATTACAATAGTGTACATGCTTATATAGATTGTTGAGACACTTGGGTGTCTACCCATTATTGTTATTTACAAAGAAGTTAGAACAGTTCATAATTTCAACCATTATAGATGACTGGAACACAAAAAGACAATCTGTCATGGTCATGTCGAGATGTTGTTGTCAACGATGCATGTCGAGGTGCTTAACCTATCGAGGTTGTGTTGAGGTTCAGACTTGTCGAAGTTGATGTTGAACTTGTCGGTTTCAACAAACAATGGAAAATACTGGGTGGATCATTCCTCCTTCCTTAAGAAACAATGGTCCCCATTGTTCACTCGTTCAGGTGAGGAAACTTGTCAGTGAGTTCAATAATAGAGTACCACTTTCCTTGTGTTGGGAGTTGTCTAGATTTATCCACTTGAAACAAGGGGATTACTTTTGTCCTTGTATGGCGTATGTGTCATCCCACAATGGTGTCATAAGGAAGAGGCTCCTGAACTTCAGGATGGATGTCTTCAGGTTTTGTTGTCTACAAATGGTGCATGGTATGTGTGAAGTAGATCCACATTAAATACTGGATGCAGACCCAAGCATGAAGGAATGTCAAGCCCAAAACCATTTTCTCCAATCTACTTAAGGATATTGTATGAACCATATCACAAAGGCTTCAACTCTATGTATGTACCAGTAAAGCGTTCCTTCTTAAGATGTAACCGGACATGCTCCCCAATTTGAAATGAATGAGTAATACAATGCTTATCGTGTTGGGACTTAGCTTTCACATTAATTCATTGAAACTATTCATGTGCTTACTTCTGGATGTTGTAGATTTGGCCTCAAAACTTCAATGCTTTTTTTACTTCTCGTTGGTTGGAGCCGGTGTCATTCGACTGTGTTGAGGAGCTGATAAAGGCAATAGGCGTTGAGGGTTAAAATCCGTAACTGATCTCAATTGGACTCTTTCCTATAGAGTTGTGCTGAGCACGATTATAACTATGTTGTATGTGTGTCAGACTTTCATCCCATGTTCGGCAATGCTTGTGGTTGTACATGCGAAGCAATTGTACTACCAAGCGATTCACGACTTCCATTTGTCAGTCTATCTGCAGATGGAAAGCTGTCGATAAAGAGGGTCTTGTGTTGAGATTTTTCCATAGATTCTTCTAAAATATGCAGACAAATCGGGCATCTCTGTCGGAAATAATGGTCGTCAAAAGGCCATAATGTTTCCAAACATGTTCGAAGAAGAGCTAAGCAATCTATTGCATTGTCGTAGTTTTCTTAGATGGAATGAGAATAGAGATCTTGAAAAATCTGTCAACTACTACTACGATCACACCATGCTGATGTTTGGTAGTAGGATATCTCATTTGATATTCCATAGAAATATATTCCCATGGTCGATTAGGAATCGACAAATGCGTATACAATCGTTGTCATAGATTCAGGGGTTTAGCAATGGCACAAACCACACATGATCGAATGTACTTGTTGACGTCATATTTAAGTGAAGGACAAAAACAATAATTTTGGAGGATGGCAAG
Source organism: Pseudotsuga menziesii (assembly GCA_001517045.1). Taxonomy (NCBI): domain Eukaryota; kingdom Viridiplantae; phylum Streptophyta; class Pinopsida; order Pinales; family Pinaceae; genus Pseudotsuga; species Pseudotsuga menziesii. The sequence continues at coordinate 47,945 of LPNX010112169.1, read as the reverse complement.
GGTCTTTGTGACTCCAAAGTGTCTTGCAATCATGTTGTAGTGGGCATCCCAAATGAGATTGTGTCAGTGCTCACCGGTCGATACACAAAGTTTCCCAATCTTGTATAGTAAGGTATATTTTAAGAAGTAGTAGGTAGTGGACGACAAGTCGGTTTAAAGATGTCAATAAAGAGCATATAATTTGCAGCCTACCATATACAATTGAGGCCAAGTAGTGGTGTCATTACCTTGCATACTAATCATTGTGAAAAGTAGAGTAATGGGTGGTCGACTGAGATAATCAGATGTCAATAAAGAGCATATAATTTGAAGCCTACCAAATACAATTGAGGCCAAGTAGTGGTGTCATTACCTTGCATACTCATCATTGTGAAAAGTAGAGTAATGGGTGGTCGACTGAGATAATCAGATGCAACATTGACTTTACCTTCCCAATACTTAATTACCAACTGAAATTGTTGTAGGTAATTATACCACTTGAGTTGTCGATTTGTTTGTAATTTCGACAGGGATGGGGCGAACTGTAAGGGCTTGTGGTTAGTAAGGATGATCATTTCCTTCCCAAGGATGTAATGTATCCATTTCTTAAGGGCTTGCACAATAGCATGCGATTCCTTTTCATACATCGAGTACCTTATGATAGTGTCGTTGAAACTTTTGGAATGAAAAGCGACTGGGCAACGAGACTGAGTGATCATGACACCTAAAGCATAGTTTGATGCATATTTCCCAATATCAAAAGGATGATGCAAACCAGGTAACAAAAGTACTGGTGTAGTACAAAGCTTGTTTTTGAGTTGTTCAAAAGCTTGTTGTTGTGTCGCTATCCATTTGAAGATGGTTTTCCCATTTCCCTTAGTCAATTGATTCAAAGACTAGGCTATGTAACTGAAGTCGAGTATGAACCATCGATAGAAATTCACCAAACCAAGACAAATTCTTAGTTCATGAATGTTTTGAGGAATGGGACAATATTTGAGGATCTGTACTTTATCTAGGTCTAGATGAATTCCTGCAAAGTCAATTACATACCCCAAATAATTGATGTTGTTCAACACAAATGAGCATGTGTCCATATTAAGATATAGTCGATGTTGTCGAGGACTTGTCGAAACTATCTGACATGTTCTTCCCATGATTGAATAAAAACCAAGATATTGTATTGATAGACAATGAAACACTTGTCGATGAAGGGTTGTAGAATTTCATCCATGTAGCGCATGAAGGTCATAGATGGATTGGTGAAGCCGAAAGGCATGACTAACCATTCAAAAAATCCTTCCTTGGTTTTGAAATTTGTTTTCCATACATCAGTGGAATCAATCAGAATTTGATGATATCCCAACTTGAGTTCAAGATTAGTAAATAACTTAGCACCTTTTAGTCAGTCAATGAGTTCATCTATCCTTGGAAGAAGGTATATATTCTTCAGTGAAATCTTGTTGAGAGCCCGATAGTTGATGCACATGCGCCAAGTCCCATCTTTCTTTGGAATGAGGATGACTCGAATTCCACAAGAAGAGGAGTTGGGTTGGATATGACCTTTATTAATCAAATCCTAGATCTCTTCATTCTCGATAATGGATCTTTTGTAAACAGATGTGTTAGGTAATGAAGAAGCAGGAAAAAGTTCAATGGAGTGTTTTACCTGCTAGTGTAGAGGTACTACGTTTGGTTCTTGAAATACATTTTGGTGTTTGTCAAGACTATCACCGATTTGTTGCTGCTGCTAAGAGCTATATTGGTTAGTGAGTTGACTGGTTGCTGTAGTTATATTGGAATGTTGAGGGTTGATCATGATCAATGCAAATTTCTGAGCATGATTGATGAGCTTCTTTTCTTATTTAGCAGATACCATTGCAACCATTAATGGTGTTGGTTGTCCCTCTGGTATTTTGTACCATTGGTTTTTTTATTTTGATAATCACCTTCTGAGGCCATGACTGATAACTTCCATGTCGATCCCATAAGTAAGGTTTCCCAAAAAGCGCGTCGGCTATGGAAAGAAATGCCACATCATTGATTACTTCATCTTCAAAAGTCTTAATGAAGTAGGTGTGTCTAGATTGTCGAGTGATTCTTAGTTCTTATCCATCCTTCATTAAACCGATGTTGTAAGGCCGAGTATGTAGAGTTGTGATAAGACCAAGTTTCTTCACGAGATCTTTAGGAAGGCAGTTCTTCTTGCTACCATTATCCACAATCAGATGCATTGGATTGTTTTAAACCCATATTTTGTGTATGGAACAAGCGCTCTCATTCCTCCTAATCGATGATAGTCAAGGCTGTTGGAGTGGGTGATGTCGATGTTAAGAGGGTCTATGCTCCAAGGTAAGATTCTACTAGGTTTTTGTCGGACAATTCAGATATCAACAATTTAGCCAAAAATGTCTTCCGAACCTTGCATTCAGACGTATCATGCCATGATGAATTGTGATAATCACACCATTTCCCAGTAGGAGGTTGTTTGTTATGTCCCCTCTTGTATTTATGAGAGTGTTTCTTGTGATAGTCTTGCTTTGGCGGAATCGACTGAGAAGGGTGGCTTGTCTTGTTAGAGTCTATTGGTGCCTTCTTGTTGGATCTTCAACTTGTTTTCTTGGTCACAAAACGTGATTTTCCTTTATGTTTAGCTTCAAGATTACTGGCGTAATGAAATGCATCTGCAAATGTACTAGATCTCTCGCTGAATGTATGGGGACAATTTGCTGATGTACTTCAGGAATCAATTTCTCCTCTTCTTGGACGCCAAGTCTATCCATTATTCGATAGAAATTATCGGTGTAACTTTGCAGGGATTTGCATTTCCATTGCTTTAGTTGTTTCCAATTCTTAAACTGTTGTTCAATATACTTGGGTTGGTATAACTCCTTCCAGATGTACTCAACAAGTTTCTCCCACATGTATAGATTCTCCCACCAACAGTGCACAGAGGTTGACATCTTGAAGGATGCAATGGTGATCTTTTCTGCTTTCGAGAGTTGATTCAAAGATTAGTAGGATTCTAGTTATTGTACCCAATTGTCTATAGATTCTGCGTCAATATTTCCTTCAATATTCAGTATATCCAAATTCATTTTCACTTTGAATGGAATAATTTTATCGGATTTGGATCTCGTCGAGGATCCTCCTGATGTCGAAGCAAATCGCGTGAGAATCTCGTTAAACTGGGAAAGCATTTCGGTTCACTTCAAGCCAGTGATTTCTCTATGAGTTGCTCTATCTCATTAGTTTCATGTCTATTGTCTATTTCTTTGGCCATCTTCGATCTAACGATGTGAGTGGATGGATACTCTGAAGTTGAAGGTAGTGTCTGCTTGAATTGTTGAGTTCGCGAGCATGTTTGAACATGCATAAGTTAGGTAACTTCGATGTAAGTGTCTACACATGACTTAAGGTTTGAATTTGCTCTGATACCAATGATCTAAGTGCCCAGATGAATGATGGGGGACACCCGTTCGATTGAATAAATTGAGCACTGTTATGGCGGAAGCATATTAAGAATGAGCAAAGCAGGAAATACACTACACACACAGAAAATATACACACATACAAAATGCAAGAGTTGGAACCAATATCTGCTATTTTATTACTACTGCATGATCGATTGATCAATTGATTGTATATTAAAATTTTGTACATGATTATATAGAGTGTTGAGATGCTTGGGTGTCTACCCATTATGTTCAGTTACAAAGAAGTTAGAACGGTTTGAAAGTTCAATCGTTACAGACGACTAAAAGACAGAGATAATCTGTCATGGTTGTGTCGAGATGGTGGTGTCAATGATGCATGTCGAGGTGTTGAACCTATTGAGGTTGTGTCGAGGTTTAGACTTGTTAAAGTTGATGTTGAACTTGTCGAGGTCGAAAAACAATGCCAACTGTTGGGTCGATAATTAGGGCTCTTACATAGGTGAGCATGGAAGGTTATTTCAACTGTACCTAGGAAATACATGGGAGGAAACCCCACGCAGCTCTTTGAAAAAGTGGTTCGTCATTCAAACACTTTCCACAAATTCATTGTAATGTGGACCCTGGGTAACTTTCCTTCACCCTTCAGTAGTTAGTTCTGGGCCCTTATCATCTCAGAATTCCCTTTGGAGGGTATCTTTGTATGTTTGGGTTGGATACTTGGGAATTTTTAGTGGTGTGTTTCTTGGATTGCTTGTATTTTATATTGTCCTTAGGTGTGCTTTATTTAATCAATTATCTATGGAGGATCAATCCTTCTATAGGTTAAGAAAGTTGCAAAACCTTCCGCCACTTACTATGGAGCCCCCACCGCCACCTTGAAGACGAGGTGTTAACACAAGTGGTTCTTCTGAACTAAGAGGAATAAGTGAAAGTATTGGGGAACCTGAACTCATTAGGAACAATGCATCCACTCCTCATTCAGTAGAGGTTGAATATATATATAAGCTGAAGAGTTTGCAAGAAATTTTAACCCACCTTTGACTAACTTAGAGGATTCAATTCTTGTGCAAATACTTCCATTTAGTCAACCCGTGATTAGTGTTACTTTAGGTTTAGGGGAAGGATCAAGACAAATTGGCACTCCCACATAAACTATGTTATCAAGCGGAGTATATCCTCCTTATGTAATTGTACCGGTATCCAACACACATTCTGCACTAGTAGTGACTTTGAATTTCACTTCAACATCCTTTATTTCACCGAGTACTCAAGTGATTAATCCTCCTATATCCGTGAATACCACTATTGGATATTCTAATGTAGTTGTTGATAGTATACCTAGTGTACCTTTTATGTCCTCCCCTCTATTTAAAAATTTTCAAAACAATCCTAGTAGTTTTTCCCCTTTCGTTTAGGGTTATCCTTGGTATGGGGGACATATCCCTCCTTCCTCACCATTTGTGGGATCTTTGCCTACTTAATCTGGTGTATCTTCTGGAAGCCAAAATCCATTAACAGGTTTTAGTTTTCAAAATGCTGGACAAACTTAGATTGTACCAATTGGGAGTTCTTCTTTTCCATTATTTAGTGGAAGGAATAATACTCCCGTGTCTACAAGTCATATTTCAGTCGAAACTATCCAACCTCGATATAGTGCACCCCAAGGAAGCAACCCTTTAGCTTTTGGGTGGAACCCATTTCAAACTGTTTCCACTTCACAATCAATGGCTCGGGGAAACCCCAACCAACCTCATTGGAATTTTGGTTAAGGGACTTCATCCCACCAAACTCCTTAAACTCAAACCCTAGCTATACCCCATCTTCCTTTTCTGGCAACCTTAAACTTGCCATATCTCTCGAAGTTAATGAATGATCCCATGCATCATGATGTGACTTGGCCACCAGTCCTAATCAAGTTACCTTCAGGCATTCCTAAGTTTGAAGGAAAAACGGGTGAAGATCCAGGTGACCATGTCATTGCTTTTCATCTATGGCATTCCTCTAACTTGATAAAAGATGATTCTACTTGTATACGGCTGTTCCAAATAACTCTAACTAGTGTGGCAGCTAAATGGTATCTTGAACTCCCATCTGCCACTTATGATAGTTTTCATGATTTGGCAACAATATTCCATAACCACTTTCAACTCCCTGTACGGTATGATGTTGGAACAAATCTTTTGTCTACCTTCAAGAAAAAAAAAGCCACACATATCTCCAATCACATTCAAGAGTGGTGAAGGCAGATGAGGTTGATCAAGGCTAACATACCTCCTGAATTCTTACTAGAATGGTTTTTGAAGTCATTACTACCTTATATTTCAAAAAGACATTTCTACTTAATGAGTAACCACAGAGGAAGAATCCATACTAAGATCCCAACAACTTGACTTGATTTTCCCTCAGTCTGTGATTCTTTATGAAATTATACCAGAGGCACCTAGATCAAATATTGACTTTACGAAATCGAAACCTGGACCACATGGTGATGGCATCGTGGGTTCATTTGAAACACCTAGTGTAGAATATTTAGCTAAACAAATACACGAGTTATTTGTGAAGAAATATGTATTATATGTGTCTAATGCTACCACACCCTCCCCTCAAGTCCCTAATGTACACAATGTGCAATCTAACTAGAAGGGTACTCAACAACCCAGTGGGAAAAAGAATAAGGGGAAGAAGGGAAAGGGTAAATAAAATAATCCCAAGCCCACAAACAATGCCGAGGGAGAAATAAAGAGAACAATAAAAGGTGAAGTTCCCTTGCAAAATTTGCCAAGAATATCACTTGACTTATCAATGCCCCCTGATGGAACAAGCTCATAATTTGTTAAAACAACAGTTGAATCCCCCTCAAAGATCCATTCCCAAAAATACAAAACATAGTTTCGGGCGATTCTAATGCCGTTGGAGGCATCCAAAATGCTTCCTCATATGATAAATTGTACATTAACATGCTCGGTTCCCATACCATTTTGCAAAATACAACGAAGAACTATGATGCATGTTGGCCACTTTTCCTAACTCGGGTGACCCAAGTTCTGTGCAGCCCGTCAACCCAACATACACCCGAGATACCGGCCCGACAGAGCAAGCCCCATCAACCACACCCATAAAGCAGGCATAGTCTCACCCGAGATATCTCTTCAATGGGTAACTGCCAGAACCATGTTTTTGTGGCTCGTCGAGGGATTATAACCTCTTGGCGTGTGGCCAAGGAGCTCGACCAAGTCATGAGGATGGAATCATTTACGTTGAACTGTAGTGCACATCGCACATATACTTTCTTAACTACTAACGACGCCACACAGATTCAGCCTTAGTACTTTAAACACAGAGGGATATAATAGCGAGCTAATAGACAGGTGCAATATAACAGACGTGCAACAACGATTGCGTTGTAAACATAAACTAATACTCAAAAGTTGTGCATAATAACCTATTCATGCATTCAGACTTCTATTGACAATAAGACATTCGTTCAACAATGACAGGACTTGCATCATAAACATAACAACCATTCGTTCAACCATGACATGACTTGCATCCTAAACATAAACAACCATACACATTCAATCATCAACACACAGGAGAGTTCACGTGGAAACCCATCCGGGTGAAAACCACAAGGTGTTCTTCATCTGGCATGAGAAATATATGGCGCCTTTAGCCTACATTTGACTGCATACTATCTTAGATCTAGCTTTCTGCTCAGATTCTTTCTTGCTCTCATGCTCTCTATCTTATTTCTCCTAACTATTGCTACCATCTACTGATCCGTACACGGCCTGGATCGACTTCTCTTGCATCTGCACCTCACTAGCAGAGCTTCTCTTCTACTGCACTATCTCTGCCTGCATCTTGCAGACTTTTGACTAATCTACCACTCAGATCTCACAACTTCCCTCCAGTACCTCAGAGATCATCCCACTACTAACTAATCAAAACAACTAAAAAGTGACCTAAAAAGCCACCAAAGAGTAAAATAAAAGCCAAAAGCAACAACCAACCCTCTAACTATTGAATCCCTCCTATTTATACTATTTTACATGACCACACAGGGTTGAATGCATACTGGTAGTCCATTAACTATCACCATCGGCCACCCCCCAGGCTACAACTGTGGTGATCATTACTTGACACGAGGCACTAACGACCTTACTTACAACATGTGTTCACTTGTGTGGCATTTGCTGACTTAAGCTGAATTCAGCACCCACGATCATCCTGTTGCTTTCGGCCATTAATATGCACTTGTGCTACTATTTTACCCTGCAGGCATAATCCTTCCACGTAGTTTCCTTTTTCCGTGCAGGTGACATATTTTGTGCATATTCCTTCTTCTGCGCAATTTTCTTTGTCCGCGCAGATTTCCTTGTCCATGTAGATTTCTTCTATACCTTCCGTGTGCTTCCTTTTCCTTGTTTGTGCTTGCGCGGTGGATTGATTCTTGCACATTTCTTTGTTTGCGCTTATTTCTTACAAGCTTTCCCCAGGCCCAATAGGCCCCCAACACTCACATGTAGCTCGTCCCGAGCCACAAAACAATGGACATAGGAGGTGGCACAACATGCGCACCCATTTCTTTGCTGTTGATTTTATTTTATTTTTTATTTTTGTCTTGCGCACCTTTCTCATGCTTCCTCTCTTATGCGTTTTGTTACTTGTGTTATTTTTTTTTAAGGCGGTGTTTCTTGCATCGCGGAATCATCCCATACTTAGAAAAAATGTTTATATTTTTTATTACAAAAATGGAGTTATACAAATTCTTCTCCGACATCATATGAAGAGTCTACTTCTAGAGGTTTTTCTTTTGTTTTCTCCAGCTCTTCTTCATGTTGTTCTTCTTGGTCCTCTTCATCTTCCTTTTGCTCTTCTTACACATCCTCTGGTGCATCTTCTGGCATAGATTGTTTTGCACTTCCAACCTTTTGTTGGAATTGGCCAAAAATGGGAGTAATCCTTTCTATCTCCTATTGGGATTCTTCTTCCTGCTGCTCCAGTTCTTGCACTCGGTCGAAGCTAGGGTGTTCCAACGACGCATTGGCCACTGTCTGCGTTAACTCATGGATTCTCTGTTGGACAGGCTGAATTAGCCCTGTCACCCTTTCAGCTTCGGCTTGTTTCTCAACCGTCTCTTGGTTGCTCATGTCTTCCTACTCACGTAGGGTTCTTGCCTTATCCTGGAGTTGCTTGAGCTTAGTGCCTTTGGCGATTTTCTCCTTTGATGGAAGATTCTTAATCTCTTCCCTTACCGCTAATACCTATAGTTCTTCTTGTCACACCTGCTCGGCAAGCTGCTCCGTAGTCTCATCCTCGATGAGTTGCTCCCATATTGCGGCAATTGTTTCCACTGCCTCTGTGCAGATATTTTCAGCTTCCCTAAGCCAGCCAATAGCTTGATATGCCGATTGTTTCCTTTGTTGCACAACTTCGAGGGGCGTGCTCGGTTGCTGGTTGGTCTTTAATTCATGAACCTATTTCTTCAGATCTATGACTAGTTTGGATAACCACCTCAGCTGGTGCACAGGTTCTGCCTCGTCTTCTTCCTCATCATCTGACAGTTATGCGACTGCCTCCTTTATGGCTTCTTCCAGTGAAGCCTACCTCTGCGCTTGTGCTTCCAGGTCTTCTTGTTGTCAATTGATGACTTGTTTGTGCTTCTTTGCTTTCCTGGTTGTCTTGGATGCCTAATATGCAACTGCATATTCTCAGATTCTCACCTCTATAGCTGCGGCATGATAAATGGAATAGATTTGTTGCAATGTCAGCTTAGAGAAATCCAAAGTTAATCTATCCAAGCTATGGACACTTGTATCCGTTTCTGCTGTATTTGTAGAAAATTCCTGCGCAGGCATTTCTATTCTCAAGGGTGGGAGTAGCACCGATGTCACCAAAGCATATGAGGGGTCTACACTGTAGGTCTTAGCCTGCATGGCGTCATGCACTTCTGTGACGGTCTCTGCCAGCCGGGTAACTTGCGCAGTGAGCAAAGTCATCCAATTGGTTTTCTCGTGTGTGATATCACCCAAGGTAGACTCGGTTATTTCTGCGACCACCTCTCTAAGAAGAGTCAGATTCTCTTCTGCTATGCTAATGACTTGGGGGATCCTCTTCTGCTATGCTAATGACTTCGGGTCGATTAGCCCTCTTCTTTTTCCTGTGTCGGATTCCCAAGGGTTTTGCATCTTCCTCCATGGGCTCTTTTCAGGCTTTCTTTTCCTGCTTCTTTCGGTGCGCACCTCCTCATCGGGAGGGGTGTCTTCTTCGTGATTGTTGGGTGGGTCTTTCTCTTCTTCTTCTTCGTCTTCTTCTTCCTGGGCATCATCCTAATGCTCCTGGGTGTTGGTATTGGCGCGGTCTTGGGGCAGGTTCTCCTATGGATCCCCCTGCGATGCTTGCTGCTCCTCAAGCAACTCCACACAATGGCCAATCCATTCTTTGGGCCAGCCTTTGATTTCCCTCTCGATATCTGCATCTCTGATGATGAAGAAGGTTGAGAGTGCATCCTTCTTGGGGTCATTGCACGAATATAGGATGATGTTGTGTGGCCCCAGGTGGAAGTTAATGAATGGATACTTGACCACCATCGTAGGGTTCAGTCTATACTGCTTGCATATGATCTGTCTAAGTATTTCTCCTTAGAGAAAGAATTCAATCCTTGTATCATTCTTGGGCTTGCTGTCTTTTTGGTCCAAGAGGTTCTGGAACTGTGCACCAAGGAACTCCACTGGGATGTCCATGGCTTGATAGTCTGGTGGAGGAGTCCAGGATACAAATGAGATCAGAATCCAAAGCCATGAGTAGTGTAACTTTGCTGAGAGAAGTTCCTGCAGGTCAACCGTGTCGTCCATTAGTTCATTCACGAGGAACTGGGACTAGTTAATGTGCACTCCTTGTGCGAACTGTTCTGCTAGCTCTACTATTGCGGCAGTGCATTCAGTAGGCCTCATCTTGTGCAGCAACTTACTGCATAATATTGTTGCTGTGGACCTTACATCAATGTCATTGATAGAGCTAATGAGGTAGCCCTTTCCACTGTGGACAAGTTGGTACTTGCCCTTCATGTCATTCTTTTCCAATTTTTCCTTGTACTTCTATAGATACGGGGCTGGGTTGAGTCCTTTCCGCAGGAGACCCGTGATGGCCGAGACCAGTTCGACCATTACCTCATACGGCTTGTCTAGCTAGAGGTAGCCTCCATGGAAGCATACCAGAAGTTGCTTGACATACATCCCGACCGGGGAAGTGCGGCCGAAATGCGGCATAAGGAGCAGGTTTAAGATACTTGGCTGCTCCCATCCACGTGCCCACTCCATTGCAAAAAACTACGTCTTTATTCGGTGGTACATCGGGCACCACGACAATGAATCAATTTCTTACCAGCTCCTCTTGCTTCCTGGAATCATAGTCTTTAAAATTCAAGTCATGAAGTTTGGGGGTGATTATATCCTGGGTCCGTGGGATGCCTTCTGGAATGGTGGACTCTTCCAATTTGTCCTGTGTGTCCATTATCCCTCTTGTTGCGCCTGGGACCCTAGGTGACACATGTGTGGGAAACAAGTTCTTTTCTTCATCAGTGAGCTCTATTTTTGCTGGTGGTGGTGGAACCGGGTCGGCTCTACGGGCTTTGGGTATCTTTACTGGGGGACCAGAGGGATTGGGTGCATAAAATTGTGCTCCTACCGGTTGTCTTGGTGTCCGAGTTGCAACTACTTGCATCTACTAGCCTCCTACCGATGGTGGGGGTGGCGGCCTCAAAGGTGCCTTTGGTCGAGCCTGCATCTTCTTCATCTTCTTAGTCGAATGACTGCGTTTAGGGATGTAAGGAAATTATAATATCAGGAAGGGTGAGGCTGGTGAAACATCTGAGTCTTCACTATCACTGAATATCTCAACAATCATGGGATTCAACTCTGAGGTAGGGTTTTGGTTCACTCTGCACGTTATTGGATTCGTTGGCTCGTCTCTCTGGTTTCTTGGCTCTACAAGGAAATGTAAAGGTTACCACGATAAAGGCGACTGATATTTATAGGCGATCGGGCAGCGAGGCTATGACTGGACACAATGATGGCCCATCTGATGGAGCACATGGGGTCGTCCTTCGTCGCCTTTACTAGCACACTTAGGTTCAGTTATGTACTTGTTAGGGAAGTTATGGTTAATACGATGGATGGGACCAAAACGTGTGCCACCATTCTCCTCGGACTTTCCAAATTAATGCTACTGAGCTATCGCGAGCGCCAAATATTTTTTAAATCCTCATGCATTTAACGGTCCATAGGTGCCTTCCAGCTGTCTTCCACTGCCCACCAGTTGTCTCTTAGCCGGTTTGTTGGTGGGTTTACATCACACCATTCTTTAGCGCAACTTCCTTTTTTCGTGCCAAGTTGCGCTGGAGATGCTTCTCTCGATGCTTTCCTCCCTTTAGATATTTTTTTTCTTTTTTTTTTTCCTGCTACACGCCTCGACCTTATGGGACCGCGCCGTAGTCATCACGGTATGGTTTTAATTGGCTGTTGTTGATCATACCCGCAACCGGTGTTCCATCCAGCTTATGTAGTTTTACCGCGTCTTCTTTAGTAATGTGCGCAACCACATATGGGCCTAACCAGTGTGTTTTGAGCTTACCTGGGTGCTTGAAGAATTTGTTGTCATACATTAGAACAAGTTTGTTGACCTTGAACTGTTTTGTTCTGATGTGGTAGTCATGCCACACTTTCTGCCGTTGTTTTTCCACGTTTTGATGGAAGTCCGCAATGAAGCGTTCTTCCTCCATTTGAATCAGCTACGTAAGTCTTTCTTCTACGGCGTCGGTATCTGTCATTTTTGTTAGCGCATCAATTCATAGGCTCGACACAATGTACTCCATGGGAACGACTGCTTCTTGTCCATAGACTAAATGGAAAGGAGTGTATCCAGTTAATCGTTTACATGTTGTTCTGTAAGCCCATAATACTGCTGAGACTTTTTGGTCCCAATCATCTCTGTGTACATTACAGACCTTGGTCAAGGCATTCTCTAGTATCTTGTTGAAGGTCTCAACAGTTCCATTTGCTTGAGGATGGTAGGGTGTTTTCTTCTTGTGGTGCATTTGGAATTCTGCAATCAATTCAACAATTAGTTTATTTACAAAATGCGTACCTTGGTCACTGATAAGGATCTTTGGGCAACCAAACCTTGTTACTACATTTTCAAAAAGAAACTTCGCTACAGTTGCTGCGGTGCAATCTTTCATAGGTACGCTTCCATCCATCTTGTCAGGTAATCTATAGCAGTTATAATATGCACCAGTCTATTTCCCTGGCGGACTAATAGGGCCGAAAAAATCCACTGCCCATTTATCAAAGGCCTGCAGTGTAATTTGTGGCACAAGTGGCATTTCATCAAGTCGTGATGGTTTCCCTGTTCTTTGACACTTATCACAGCCACAACAGTATTTCCTTGTATCCATATGTACAGTTGGCCACCAGAGTCTAGCTTGCAAAATATTGCACACCATTTCCTTTCTGGCATAGTGTCCTCCTGAGACACCCGCATGCACTTCAACCATTACCCATTTCCTTTCATGATCAAAGACGCATATGCACAGTATTTCATCTGGTCCCAAATTATACAGTTGTCCTATGATTAGTGTGTAGTCTGCGGCCTTGATAACTAGTTGTTTATTTTTCCATGTCGTATAATCTTCAGGTGCATAGCCTATATTCAATAAGTGTATAATAGCATCAAATTCTTTATTGATAATGTCGATAGCAAACAGGTGCGCATCTGGCAAATTATCCTCTAAGCTGTTTGTTTCCTCACCACTTTCAATGCGCGACAAGTGGTCTGGCCCAACATTCAGTCGACTTGGCTTTACAATGACTTGAAATTCAAATTCTTGAAATAGGAGGATCCATCGGTAGATCTTCCCCCCCAACACTGGCTTATTGACTAGGTACTTTAGCGCATAATTATCGGTGAACATTTTGAAGTGTCCACCCAATAGATAATGTCTAAACTTTTGTAGCGCATGGACCATTGCAAGCCCTTCTCTTTCAGTTGTGGTATGGTTTTTCTCTGCTGCTTACAGTTTCCTGCTTGCAAATGCAATTGGGTGGTCAATTGTGCCCTCTCTTGGTTGGGTTAATACTATACCAAGCGTAATTGATGATGCATCAACATGTACATGGAACTCCTTCTTCCAGTCTGGGAATATTAATATTGGCGTAGCGGCCATTTTGTGCTTCAACTTATCCAGACTTCCTTGACAGTCTTTGTTCCACTCCAATTTGGCATCCTTCTTCAGCAGCTTCTCCATTGGGGCAGTTATCTCTGCGTACCCTCTTATGAATTTTCGATAATATCCAGTATGTTTCAATGTGGATTTGAGTTGTGTAACTGATGTGGGCTATGGTAGGTCTAGAATAATTTCCACCTTCACGGGATCGACTAGGATCCGGTCGCAACATACTACATGGCCCAATAGTACACCAAATGGTGTGCAAAATATCCATTTTCTCAATTTTAGCACATTTTGATACTGGCGACACCTTTCCAACATCATGCACAAATTCTAAATATGGTCTCTCACCAGACCAAAGACCGTCCAGTCATCAAAATATACTTCAAGAAACCTATGAATGAAATCTTTAAAAGCAGAAACTACTATTCTAGAGAAAATAGCAGGGGTGTTTTTAAGGCCAAAGGGCATTACTGTGTATTGGTAGCATCCCTATTCTCTTACAAAGGTTGTCTTGTGGCGGTCCTCTTGTGTAATTCTGACTTGATGGTAGCCCGCGAATTCGTTTGTGAATGCGTACATTTCTTTTCCACCGACACTCTCCTAGACTTCATCTGTAAATGGTGTTGGGAATGGATCATGTATGCAAGCATCGCTTAGCTTCCTAAGGTCGACACAGATCCTGACTTCGCCTGTCACCTTCTTGTCCTGAAGCATTATAGGGATTATCCATTCCGACCCTTCAAAAGTTTCAATGATTCCTGCTTCTAGCATGCGATCTAGTTCTGCTTTCACTTTTTCTTTATAGCGTGAATTTAGTCTGTATGGGCACTATTTTACCGGTCTTGTGTTGGGTTTGAGCGGAATTTTCATTTCGCCCCTTCATTTCCTTGAAGTTCGTTGGGAATAGGTCCTGTAATTCATGTAATAGATCAATGATTTTGGCTACTATCTCTTCGTGCCAATAGTCTCCAATGTTAGCAAATTTAGGATTGTCCTCTGACCCAATGTTAAATTTCTTGATCTCTAGCGGCTTGAAGAATTGCTCAATAGAAATGATGCTTCCTTCTACTACACACGATCCTTCTGAATTTGGAATATTGATATGTTAACACTCCGTTTTTAACAGTCGATTTAGGGGTCTGATAGGAGTTCAACGAGGTCCCTTTCCCTCGAACTTCATGTGAGCACCCTTCGGGTTATCAGAGGTGAAAGGCAAAGAATAAAACAACAGGTGTGCTGATAGCATTGGACGGGATCCAAAATTAAAGGTTGAGATTGATCGGAGGGTGGATCAATGGCTCCAAAACATTTCATGCAAGTGGACATGCTCGATCAAAGCCCCGTTTCCAAATTGCGAAATGAAATAAAGAGAGAAAACCTTCGATGGTCGAGATGAGATCTTGGTCAGATCTACGATCTTGGTCAATTTCACGAACCATACTTGTACGGGTATAGCCGCAATTTCAAATCGCGAAAGAGAGGTAGTGGTTACGAAGATCAACGGTCAAGAAAATAAAGAAAAGAGATCTATGGCCAAGGTTTATTTCGCAATGAGGACTAGCAAGGTTGAATACCAAGTTTTCTCATTGCGAAAAGTAATGGGGCCCACTCGGATCTATGGCTGCATGAAAGGGTCGGTCGCGATCGATGGTTGAGAACATGTCACGATCCAAAACTACCCATGGTGATCAGAGGAGAAAAGTTGGTGACATAAATAATGGGACGTGGACGGTGGACGTGAAAGACTCCTCGAATTGGATGACTGAGAAGACTCCTAGGGTACAGGTTTCACATCCAGTGTGGAGATGATAGTGAAGGAGACGTTCACGTGTGTAAGCTGCCCCCATGGCAGATTGGTCGATTCCTCTGATGCCATTTATAGCATGCATACAGGTGAAACCATCTCTGTGGCGGAGTTATGTTGCGTAAAGATGGGTGGATTTTGTGTGAGTTGGCTTGTGGAATTAAGGAAAGTAACCGACGAATCCACTACTCACACGAGGTAAGGCCAGCACGACATGGAAAACCATTTCGTTCCCTACATTACAAGAGCAAGGAAATGTGGGAACACCCACTTCATGAACCTTGCAACATGAATCAATTGTACCAGATGGTGTCCACAAATACATCCCGTAGTAGACAGTAAGGCTCCACGACCGATGAAACGACATGGCTAAATCCCCAGCAAGTAAAGGATCACTCTACTCGCACCGTCACACATGCTAATACCAAATATACTCGATGACAGAGTGTGCAGGAATGTTGACCAGCCATTGCGAGGGTCAGTCTTGAAGCCTTATATATATTGCTTTCAGAGCTATGGGAGTGAACTAACATACCTCCAGAACCCGAGTTCTACTTCTCCACGAATTTGTAGAGGTCCGAAGAGTTTGACAATGAAGATCTAGTTTGAGAAGCTTATCCATCTAGGGGTGTTGATGGTTGGTGATAAGCTTCCACACTCACCCGTCACTTTGGTATTGCTTGCCAAGAGTGACACCAACCATTGGGGCCCAAATGTGATACCCGCGCCTCCAAGGATGCGAGACCTGGACACTTACTCCCCGTAAGTGTTTTTCCAGGAACCCCTGATAGCATCATTGCCACCAAATCCTCCACAGAAGGAGACAGTCATTGACTACTTTCGGTATAAGTATTTGTTCGGATGGGAGCATCAGGGGTCTAAAGCCCTCATAACCCTGTTTGTGAAGTCCACTTTCCAAGGGTGATGGGGCTGGGGTAGACATGCCACACCTTATTGCCTATGGGAGAGCTCACTTCACTGGAGGTGAGAAGTACAAGAATGACAAGCCACCTCATAGGTTTGACTCGACCAAGAGCAATGCGACACTTCTTCCAGAGCCCACGGCTAACAGTGTTACCCGGTGAGGAAGGAAGTGGCGGATGTGATTGAACCGGGGAAATATGCAAACTACCTTACCAGTGTGTTCCCATGTGGAAAGATGCATTTGAACATGGTGGAAGCACATGCTTCAGGTAGAGAAGGAGGCATCATACTCGTAATCCATCGTAGCATCCAAGCACGTCAAACTATTACTCAGGCCGAATGCGACCACCAACGCCATAATGTTTATTGTTTTATTTGTAAAATGTGGCAATAGTTCCACTCCCTATACTATTAACGCATGATAGTGACTTGTAACAATTTTCAATTCAGTAGTCTCAGCACTAGAATAGTATAAATACACTCCCGATAGAGAGAGGAAAGAGTTGGTTGGATTGGGAAACATTCTCCAGCTGAGGCTCTCCATTGTAAATAAGATTTGATGCTTGTGTTATGAATAAAATTGCAGAGGAAGAGTTGTTTCTCATGGCAGATATTCATGTGTCGTTGCTTTTCCCAATATGTATTTTCGTTTACGTGCAATGTGCTTCCTGTTTTCATTCCAGTCTGTTGGTTTCTTTCATGTCTGCCACTTAGTGTATAACAGTTAGGAATTCATACTTGCTATGCTCCGACTGTTGTTCCAGACATTTATCAAGTTTTCTTCTAAAGTTGCATGGAATTCATCTCGCTGGTGCTCTATGTGATGGGCTATTCTCCCTCGTCCTCTAACCATCCACTAAATACCTCCTAATTGTGAAACCGACGGCTATCTTGCCTCTGTTTGTAACCTTATGCCATTATTTCCCTTATGCAAATGTTCCCTACGTAGGTTTTCGACTCCATTGCCAATGGTCCCTTCCCTTGATAATCCCACCATGCACCTCACATTAATACACTTTGTCCCATTCAGGATCCTGGCCCCCTGATTATCCTTGATTGAAAGTCTTACACGGAGTAGACTCCGAAGACGAACGAGAGATCCATCTCTGATTGCACAGGGCCAGAGGCGCAGTCTAAAATGGTTATGCTATTTCCCGAGAGCAAGCCCTTCCCCTCGACTTTGGGGCTCAATCCCGGTGCCAACATGATGTTAGTCAGATCATCCTCTGGGTCTCTGGAAAGGTTATAGCATGTCATCCAGTGCTGAATTGTCTCACAGCACTAGTGGGAATGCACAATGCAGGGTTGAGAATACGCAACCTCCAGTGGGATCTCCGCGAATATCTTCTCCTTTATAATCTTTAGTGCAATATAGACTGTTGGTTTCTCATCTGCAAACTGGAATGTGTACGTGAAATTCTGCGCAACCTTTTCCCATTCTTTTGTTTCTTGGCGCATCTCCATAGATGTGTACCAGCCTCTGGGTGCCATTTCGAGAGTATGGATGAAGTGGTGAACCCACTCTTGGTGCGGGTAGTTCGAGAATGCTATAGGACACTGCTGCAAGTGTTCAATATGGTATGATAACCCTATATACCTTTGTGTCATAGTTGTGACCTCATCTCCGAACCTTACTTCCAGTAGCCATTTACACTGTGGCCATTCAGTTATCAAAGTTTTGTACATACCCCACCATCGCGCGGGTGTAGCTTTTAGCACAAATTCCAGCACAGACAGTCGTTGGGAATCTACTACTAATTCTTCAAACTCAGTCAAGAATGTTGCCAAGTTAGGCCGTCCTTCATATGTAGGCAACAACTGCGACTGAGCTCCCACTCATCGAATAGACTTAGTTAGCTTGGCACATCTCCTCATAGAGACTTCATGTAATCGGTTCTGCAAGTTCTCAAGTGCGTCTCCCAAGTCTAATGTACATGAACTTGCGCATATTTATCTTAGGTTACCATCCACTGTAGGATTAATGTAATCCTCCTTAAGGTCAGTGACATTATAGATGTTATCAAGGTGATCACCTTTCCCTTCTTTGAACACCGGTTCAACGTATCTCTGTCCTTCCAGTGGATCGAGGGGTGCAACTACCCTCATCTCATCATCTTCATATGATAGGATCCTTCTTTTGAAGTTTATAATGGTTTGATTTCCCATCGTCCAATCGATCCCCAGTAGCAGGGGATATGGGTTAGTATCATCTACTATATTCATGACCTCGAATTCCACAAAAGTGCGCAATCCTTCAATATCCACTTGGATCTGACTCAATCTACCAATGGGCAGGACCTTTTCCTCATTAGCAAGCCTTAATTGAATTGGGGACCATTCTAGGGGTGGCTTGCCCATTAGTTAATCCCATGTCTGGTGTGTTAAAATGTTAACATCAAATCCCCGGTCGAGGATGATATAGTCCATGTCATAATCACCAATTTGCGTGGACATCTTGAGTTCGCGTTCCGTTTTGAACTTTGTCTTGATAATGTTAACCTTCTTTGCCAGTGCGTCTTCCTCCGAAAGCGTTTCTATAAGAGCTTCCAACTTTGCAAGTGCATCCTTGTCCTGTATTAGTGCCAAACAACTTGACAGGAATGGTTTGACCTTACTAACCTTATCTGCACTCTTGCCTACAGTCTGTTGTTCAAATATCTTCTGGAATCTCTCAGGCATATATTTCACTTGGCCTGAGGTGGATGGATGCTCCATTCCTACGAAGTCTAGGAGTACATCCATGAATATGTGCTTCTGCTTTTGAACATCAAGCGATGCTTTCTTTTACGTGGTGGTTTGTACCTGCGGTTGTGCTTGCATCGTAGGCTCTTTCTACATAGCATGATCTGCACCCATCGCAACACCTCCCCTTGTTACCACAGGTACACTTGGTTCTCATGGTTCTATGACTATCATCTGTATGTTGGCATTAGCATTCAGGTTGGGAGCATTTGACGCAGGATTTGGTGTTGGGTTAGCTGCTCCAACTGTCTGGGATTTCCATCTAGCGATAAGTTGCGGACATTGCTCCACATTGTTCTCTTGTTTGCAATATGAGCAAGTCTTCATAGCTTCAAGGCAGTCTCTAGCAAAGTGGCCCTACACTCCACAATTGTATCATACCATTGGCCCTCTTCCTTGACCAAATCCTCCTCCTCCTTGGTCCCTGTAATTGCCACCCCCCCTCAACTGAGGTTGTGGTGGTTGCGGTTGCTGATACTGCTGTTGATATGGGTTATACGGGGCCACATTCTGAAACTGTGGTGCCATCTAAAACTGTTGTGCAAGCTGAAATTGAGGCACATCCTGAAATTGTTGCGCAGGATGAAATTGAGGTGCAGCTTGGAACGGAGGGGCAAATTGGAACGGAGGCGCAACCTAGAACTGCGCTTATGCCTGTTCAATATTTATTTTCTCTTCAGTATTCATTAGATATGCATCTATTGTTTTCTCTCTCAGAAGTTGGTAGGCCCTACAATCTTTTTCATCATGGCCTATAGATCTACAAATTTTACAATACAAACTAGCTGGGGTACATACCGTCTTGTGCAGGAACATGCAATCTACATCGCGGTGTCCCCTTGTCTGGCATATGTTGCACCAGGGCAGCCCTTGGGTACTCAATGGGTTAGGCGCACTGGACGAGATGTAGTTCATGTAAGCCGAATAGTCATCTTTGGTATTCCCATTCGTCCATCATTGCGTACCCCAAAGGTCTTCCTGCACCTCTTTTCCTCTTTTTATGTCCTGAAGTTGAATTGTCATATTAGCCAATTGTGACTGAATCTGTATCATTCCTACGACGCCATCTCCAATGGGTGAATCCTCTAGCTTCATTTCCAATTCCAGTGCATCCATTTGCATCACAATCTTTTGGTGCATGAGTGGTCCCCTAATGTGTGGCAGTAGTGCAACAATAAAACACTCTTTATGCTACATGTCCAACATCTGGAAGCTTACTTTGGCCATTAGCATTTTGAACCACTGGTCAAAGTCCCATACTGTTTCTGTTGGAGCCTGTTTAATCTCCTTGATCTTGGTTATACATTGGGACTCATATTGTGGCTTTCTGAATTTCGAGATCATTGTGTGTCGAATCTCCTCAAGAGTCCTCTGTGGCTGCCCCAGTGGTACTACACAGTACTTCATATACCAATCCAACGTGCGGCCCCACAGATTCGTAATCATTTGTGCTTTTTGGATGTCATCATTATTAACAAGGCAGATTATCCATGCCACCTCATAGAGGAACCAGTGCTGTTTTGGATCCTATGTTCCATTCCCATTGAATGTGGGTAGTCTAACATTTGTCCCCGCAATTAGGGTGGCGTTGGGGTTGTTCACTGGATTCCCCGGATTTGCTGGATTTTCTGGGGTCACTGATGGGCCTCCTTGCGCACCAGTCTTGACACTAGGACTACTAGTGTTCACAAGCTGTTCAGGTGAGGAACTTCTAGGTCTCACTTTAGGTGATCTTCCTGGAATGTCGTAGTCAGGTCCTATCCTTGGCGTCTCTGCAGACTCTTCTAATTCTGCTCTCTCAAAAATTGGCCTATACTCTTCCTCTTCGTTGTAGGACCCTTCATCTAGGTGTGAATCACATCCATATTCACCTTCCCTGGGCAGGCTATAAGCCCTCCTGCCTCCTGCCTTCCTCCTCTTCCCTAACCGAAACCTCCTTCCTCTTCTTAATAATCTAGTGTCCAACTCGTCTTCTGAGCTTCCTGGGAACATTTCTGCTTACTACCTTCCATATTACTATTAACTTGTACACAACATATCCCCTTCACGGACTGCGTGACTCAATCACTGAGTTGTAAAATACCCTTTTCATAAAGGAGCATTTTAATCCATAGGTTTATAGACATAAGGTACCTTCCCCAAGGTCCTTGGAAAAAATGTTTGTTTGCCTCGCTATATGAGGTTGTCGCTTCAACAACGAACTCAATAACATATCCTTCTAATATGCTATTAATCCAAAAATCAAAAGCTCTGGAAATAGGGTTACTTACTTGCGCTGCTTCTTGTGTTAACTGGTCGGTCCACTCAGCTACTCCTCTTTTCTGGAAGTTAGTTTGCCAAGTTTCTAACTCCCACTACCATTCTTGTAATATAACGGGAAATTCTACAAAAAAAAATTCATGGATATTCGAATATAGATATCGTTGTAACCAGTTCTGAGGGCTCAGCCGTGAACCCTCGCTTTCCTTCTACGCGAATATCAACGTCTTCGACTCCAGCCAATCCTCAACTTCACTCTTAGTCAGGTGCCACAACATTTCCCTCATTTTGATCAATAGGTCATTGAGGATCCTCTTGATGTCGAAGCAAATCACATGAGAATCTAGTTGAACTGGGAAAACATTTCGGTTCACTATGGATCCAATGATTTCTCTATGAGTAGCTCTGTCTCGTCAGTTTCATGTCTATTGTCTATTTCTTCATCCATCTTCGATCTAACGATGCGAGTGGATGGATA
The DNA here is from genome assembly GCA_001517045.1 of Pseudotsuga menziesii. NCBI lineage: Eukaryota > Viridiplantae > Streptophyta > Pinopsida > Pinales > Pinaceae > Pseudotsuga > Pseudotsuga menziesii. Next base: position 26,091 of record LPNX010112169.1, on the reverse strand, counting down.
CTCTAAAGTTGAAGGTACTGTCTTCTTGAATTGTTGAGTTTGCGAGCATGTTTGAACATGCATAAGTCATGTAACTTCGATGTAAGTGTCTACACATGACTTAAGATTTGAATCTACTCTGATACCAATGATTTGAGTGCCCAAACAAATGATGGGGGACACCAGTTCGAATGAATGAATCGAGCATTGTTATGGCGAAATCATATTAAGAATGAGCAAAGAAGGAAATACACTACACACACAGAAAATATACACCCATATAAAATGCAAGAGTTCGAACCAATATCTGCTATTTTATTACTATTGCATGATCGATTGATCGATTGATTGTATATCACAATTGTGCACATGATTATATAGAGTGTTGAGATGCTTGGGTGTCTACCTATTATGTTTAGTTACAAAGAAGTTAGAACGGTTTGGAAGTTCGATCGTTACAGACGACTGAAAGACAAAGAGATAATCTGTCATGGTTGTGTTGATATGGTGGTGTCAATGATGCATGTCGAGGTGTTGAACCTATTGAGGTTGTGTTAAGGTTGAGACTTGTTAAAGTTGATGTTGAACTTGTTGAGGTTGAAAAACAATGGCAACTGCTAGGTGGATCATTAGGGATCTTACATAGGTGACCATGGAAGGTTATTTCAACTGTACCTAGGAAAGATATGGGAGTAAACCCCATGCAATACTTTGGAAAAGTGGTTGGTCATTCAAACACTTTCCCCAAAGTGATTTTAATGTGGACCCCGAGTAGCTTTCCTTTACCCTTCACTGGTTAGTTCTGGGCCCTCATCATCTTAGAATTCCCTTTGGAGGGTATCTTTGTATGTTTGGGTTGGATACTTGGGAGTTTTTAGTGGTGTGTTGCTTGGACTGCTTGTATTTTATATTGTCCTTAGGTGTTCTTTATTTAATCAATTTTCTATGGAGGATCAATCCTTCTATAGGTTAAGAAAGTTGCAAAACCTTCCGCCACTTACTATGGAGCCCCCACCGCCACCTTGAAGACGAGGTGTTAACACAAGTGGTTCTTCTGAACTAAGAGGAATAAGTGAAAGTATTGGGGAACCTGAACTCATTAGGAACAATGCATCCACTCCTCATTCAGTAGAGGTTGAATATATATATAAGCTGAAGAGTTTGCAAGAAATTTTAACCCACCTTTGACTAACTTAGAGGATTCAATTCTTGTGCAAATACTTCAGTTTAGTCAACCCGTGATTAATGTTACTTTAGGTTTTGTCATGGAAAACATAGGGGAAGTATCAAGACACATTGACACTCCCACATAAACTATGTTATCAAGTAGAGTATCTCCTCCTCATGTAATTGCACCGGTATCCAACACACATTCTACACTAATAGTGACTTTAAATTTCACTTCAACATCCTCTATTTCACCGAGTACTCAAGTGATTAGTCCTCCTATATATGTGAATACCACTATTGGATCTTCTAAAGTAGTTGTTACTAGTATACCTAGTGTACCTTTATGTCCTCCCCTTCTGTTTCAAAATTTTCAAAATAATCCTAGTAGTTTTCCCCCTTTCATTTAGGGTTATCCTTGGTATGGGGGACATATCCCTCCTTCCTCACCATTTGTGGGATCTTTGCCTACTTAATCTGGTGTATCTTCTGGAAGCCAAAATCCCTTAACAGGTTTTAGTTTTCAAAATGTTGGACAAACTTAGACTGTACCAATTGGGAGTTCTTCTTTTCCATTATTTAGTGGAAGGAATAATACTCCCGTGTCTATAAGTCCTATTTCAGTCGAAACTATCCAACCTCGATATAGTGCACCCCAAGGAAGCAACCCTTTAGCTTTTGGGTGGAACCCATTTCAAACCATTTCCACTTCACAATCGATGGCTGGGGGAAACCCCAACCAACCTCATTGGAATTTTGGTTAAGGGACTTCATCCCACCAAACTCCTCAAACTCAAACCCTAGCTATACCATTTCTTCCTTTTCTAGAAACCTTACACTTTCTAGATCTCTCGAAGTTAATGAATGATCCCATGCATCATGATGCGACTTGGCCACCGGTTCTAATCAAGTTACCTTCATACAACCCTAATTTTGAAGGAAAAACGAGTGAAGATCCAGGTGACCATGTCATTTCTTTTCATCTCTGGCATTCCTCTAACTTGATAAATGATGATTCTACTTGTATACGACTATTCGAAAGAACTCTAACTAGTGTGGCAGCTAAATGGTATCTTGAACTCCCATCTTCCACTTATGATAGTTTTCATGATTTAGCAACAATATTCCGTAACCACTTCCAAATCCCTATACAGTATGATGTTGGAGAAAATATTTTGTTTTCCTTCAAGCAAAAAAAATCCACACATATCTCCGATCACATTCAGGAGTGGCGAAGGCGGAAGAGGTTGATCAAGGCTAACATACCTCCTAAATTCTTACTAAAATGGTTTTTGAAGTCATTACTACCTTATATTTCAAAAAGACATTTCTACTTCAGGAGTAACCACAGAGGAAGAATCCATACTAAGATCCCAACAACTTGACTTGATTTGCGCTTAGTCTGTGATTCTTTATGAAATTATACCGGATGAACCTAGATCAAATATTGACTTTGCGAAACCGAAACCTGGACCACATACTGATGGCTTCGTGGGTTCATTTGAAACACCTAGTGTATAATATTTAGCTAAACAAATACACGATATATTTGTGAAGCAATATGTATTATATGTGTCTAATGCTGCCACACCCTCCCTTCAAGTCGCTAATGCATACAATGTGCAATCTAACTCGAAGGGTACTCAAAAACCCAGTGGGAAAAATAATAAGGGGAAGAAGGGAAAGGGTAAACAAAATAATCCCAAGCCCACAAACAATGCTGAGGGGGAAATAAAGAGAAGAATAAAAGGTTAAGTTCCCTTGCAAAATTTTCCAAGAATATCACCTGACTTATCAATGCCCCCTTATGGAACAAGCTCATAATTTGTTAAAACAACAATTGAATGCCCGTCAAAGATCCATTCCCAAAAATACAAAACATAGTTTCGGGTGATTCTAATGAAGTTGGAGGCACCCAAAATGCTTCCTCATCTGATCAATCATACATTAACATGCTCAGTTCCCATACCATTTTGCAAACTAGAGGAAAGAACTATGATGCCTGTTGGCCACTTTTCCTAACTCGTGCGACCCAGGTTCGACGTAGCCCGTCAACCCAACAAACACCTGAGATACTGGCCCGATAGAGCAAGCCCACGTTAGCAACACCCGCAAAGAAGGCACAGTCTCACTGGAGATATCTCTTTGATGGGTAACCACCAGAACCATGTTTATGCGGCTCGTCGAGGGATTATAGTCCCTTGACATGCGACCAAGGAGCTCAACCAAGTCACGAGGATGGAGTCATTTACGCTGAACTATAGTGCACACCGCACATATACTTTCTTAACTACTAACGGTATGACATAGATTTGGCCTTAGTACTTTAAACATAAAGGGATATAATAGCGAGCTAACAGACATGCGCAATATAACAAACGCTTAACAACGATTGCGCTGTAAACATAAACTAATACTCAAAAGTTGTGCATAATAACCTATTCATGCATTCAGACTTCTATTGACAGTACAACATTCATTCAACCATGATAGGAATTGCATCATAAACATAAACGACCATTCATTTAACCATGACAGGACTTGCATCATAAACATAAACAACCATACACATTCAATCATCAACACACAGGATAGTTCACGTGGAAACCCATCCGGGTAAAAACCACAAGGTGCTCTTCATCTGGCATGAGAAATATATGGTGTCTTCGACCTGCATTTGACTGTAGACTATATTAGATCTAGATTTTTGCTCAAACTCTTTCTTTCTCTCATGCTCTCTGTCTTATTTCTCCTACTACTGCTACCATCTACTGATCCGCACATGGCCTAGATCGACTTCTCTAGCATCTGCACCTCTCTTGGAGAGATTCTCTTCTACTGCACTACCTCCGCCTGCATCCTATAGACTTTCGACAAATCTACCAATAAGATCTCAAAACTTCCCTCTAGTCCCTCAGAGATCATCCCACTACTAACTAATCAAAACAACTAAAAAGTGATCTAAAAAGCCACCAAAGAGTAAAATAAAAGCCAAAAGCAACAACCAACCCTCTAACTATTGAATCCCTCCTATTTATACTATTTTACATGACCACGCAGGGTTGACTGCATGTATGCAGTCTGTTAACTGTCACCATTAGCCACCCCCCAGGCTACAACTGTGGTGATCATTACTTGACACGAGGCACTAATGACCTTACTTACAACATGTATTCACTCGTGTGGCCTTTGCTGAATTGAGCCGACTTCAGCACCCACGATCGTCCTGTCGCTTTTGGCTGTTAATCTGCACTTGTGCTACTGTTTTACGCTGCAGGCATATTTCTTCCGCGCAGTTTCCATTTCCCGCATAGGTGACATCTTTTGCACATATTCCTTCTTCTGTGCAAATTTCCTCTTTCACGCAATTTTCTTTTTCCTCGCAGATTTCCTTGTTTGTGTAGATTTCTTCTATACCTTCCATGTGCTTCCTTTTCCTTGTTTGTGCTTGCGCAATGGATTGATTCTCACGCATTTCTTTGTTTGCGCTTATTTCTTGCGCACTTTCCCCAGGCCCAACAATGCCAAGCCGTATCAAAAAGATAAGTAGATTGTCGAAACATTGACCCCTCTTTATTTTGAGAAATCGGCCGATCCTATGCCTAAGATATCGAAAGGTATTTTCAAGATGGCCTCGCACAACCCTAATGTGTAGGCTACTCCCGACTATTCGGTTATGGAATATTTAGCCCAAATTTCTATGCCATGTTTGCTTTTGAAGTTCTACAGAGTTTCCCTTCACAACGTAATGCACTTCTAGCTACTATCCGTAGTCATGATTCTATAGGTTTAGTGGCACTAAGTTTGACATGTCTGATGTAAAACCACGCTTGTCTTATCAAATAAATTTCCAGGTCAAAGTTGTCCATGGGACTAAAACCATTTGACGAACAATCATAGATGAAGAGACATATACTTGTGTGATTGCTATATCATGTTGGAAATATCTAGGGTATCTTAACTTGGTTCCGTCTACCACCTTACTTATTACTTTCGATGGAAGGTCATTCCTTCCTAATGGTATCCTTCCTTCTTTTGATATTGAATTAGTAGGGAAAGTGGTTTTAGTCGAGGTTGAAGTGGTAGACGCTCCTTTAGATTATAATTTGATTTTGGGAAGAAGTTGGACCTATGCCATCAGGTCCTTTTTTTGGACCTCATGAAGGAAATATAGTTACAATTGACCAACTGTCATTTACCCGAAAAACTCATGCAGGTACACCAAAATCAAATATTCCAATGGTTGATCAGAACTGCCTAGCGAATGAGAGTTTAGGAGCAGGAATGTACGCTTCACTTATGGGAACATTCGATCTGCCTACTCCTATAAACTATATTGGGACAACTAGTGTGGTGAACATCATTTTTACATATGGATAGGTATCTTTAGTTTCAAATAGAACCGACCCATGGATTTTACCCACACAAGATGAACCATAAGTTCCCTTATTTGCAACAGAAGTGGCTTATAAAGCTCTTTATGATGTTGTTGTAGATCCCATCTCGATTCATTGTGTCTCCGAGGAGTCAAATGAAGGTTATTTTCCTGCATGGGCTGTGAAATCTACATGCTCTTATGACTGCTTAGATATGGTTTTACCGTCAGATGAATCCATCACAAAAGCCATGATATGACCTGATAAGACTTGCACCATAAGTGTTATTTCCTTCAAGATTTGAGTAGGATATATAATTCATATTTTCACATGATATTGTGTGAAGTTATTGATCAGCACATAAACCCATTACCGAAAGGATTGTTTGCTGAGGGGAATACGGAAAACATTTTCGAGACAAGGTCGATCAATATTTCCACCAAACCTGGTGTCATGGAAACTGTTCATATTGGAGCAAACTCTTTGGCTAAATATATTTCCATTTACACCTCCTTTTTTAAGGAATTCTATGATGTGTTTTCCTAGGCATATGAGGAGATTTTAGGCATAGGCCTGTCCATTGAACATGAAATCAAAACATATCCTAACATCAAACTATTTCAACAAAATCTACGCCCCATTAATCCCCGGAAGGTAGCAACTATTAAATATAAAGTTGAAAACCTTTTGAAAGTTGGGTTTGCCTATCTTATTTCATTGACATAATGGGTATCTATCCTTGCTCCTGTTGATAAAAAATAAGGGACTATACATGTTTGCACTAATTTCATTGATTTGATTAAAGTGTGTCCCAAGGATAAGTACCCCATGCCATTCATTGATTAGGTAATCGATGCAAGCACAAGTAGCGAGATCTTTTACTTTATGGATGTTTTTTCAGGGTATAATCGAATTCAAATTAAGCCCAAAGACCAGCATAAGACCACTTTTATTTGTCCTTGGGGTAATTTCGTATATAAGAAAATGCTCTTTGGTTTGAATAACGTCGTAGACACCTTTCAATGAGCCATTAATTTCACCTTAGATGACATTCAAGATATAGCCGAACCTTACCTAAATGATCTTCTGACACATTCTTGCAAGAGAAAGGATCATCTGGCTCATCTACTGTTAGTGTTCGAATGATGTAGACACTATAAGATTCGTTTAAATCCCCATAAATGTGTCTTTTGTTTTGAATCAGGATGATTGTTAGTATTTATTGTGTCCAACAAAGCCATTATGGTCGATCCACTAAAAGTTGAGGCAATGATAAATTTTCCTCCTCCTCAAACAATTAGTTAGCTTTAGATTCTACAAGGAAAGTCCAATTTCCTCAGATATTTTATAGTTAATTATGCAAAAATTTCTAAAGGTTTTATGCATCTACTTAAACAAGACACCCCATTTTTATGGGATGAAGTTGCACAACAATCGATTGAGTCCCTTAAAATGGCACTATTGTCAGCTTCTTTATTGCGTCCACCCAATTACACTGAATATGTTATCCTATATATGGCTACATCTGATTCTACAGTTGGCATAGTGCTAGTTCAGGAAGATGATTGACTCCAGGAGCACACCATCTACTACCTCAGTCGAGCTCTTGTAGGGCCTGAACTTTGCTACTCACATGCTGGGAAATTGGCACTTGCAACAGTGTATGTTGTTCAGAGGTTGCATCATTACATTTTTCTTCAAACAATCACTATCATCGTAGATGTAAATCCATTCCAATACGTTTTATCCTGACGTATACTCAGGGGAAAATTCAACAAATAGATTTTCATACCCTAGGATCTTGATCTTGATTTTCAGTCCGCTAAGTCAAAGAAGTCTTTGGTGTTCGTGGAGATTATTTGTGAGTTCCCTAGTGATGAGAGATTTATGATAGAATATGAATCATTTTCGGATGAACACGCCTTCTTAATTTCAACCTCATATCCTTGGTATGGAGATATATTGGTATATCTTCAAACTCCGAAGTTTCCCACAACATCCTCATAAGAAGAATGACAAAAACTATGAATTAATGCTAAAAACTACCTCATCATTGGTGATACTCTATATAGAAGAGGGGTAGATTCATTTTTGCATTGTTGTATTACTCACGAAGAGGTTGAATCAGTTCTGAATGATGTCCATAGCGGAGCGTGTGGGGGTCATCTATCTGGGTTGGCAACAACTCAGTTGAAGATTCTACGTTCCAGTTTATTTTGGCCTGCAATCTTTAATGATTGCATGGATGCTGTTAAGCGTTGCCATCCTTCTAATATTTTTACCCAAAAAATGCGGTCACATCTTGCTCCTATATTTCCCATCATTGTGCTAGGACCCTTCAACAAGTGGGGAGTGGACTACATGACATGCAACCTAGTTTCGACTGGGGGAAAAAATATATCATCGTTGTTGTCAACTACTTTACTAAGTGGTCGGAGGCAATGCTTACTGTAAAGGCTGATGGTGAAACCACAACTTATTTTGTATAATACCATATTATTTCTAGGTTTGGTATTCCAAAGTAGATTGTTAATGACCATGGTAGTCATTTTCAAAATAATATGATGATTGAATTAGCTACTATGCTTGGATTTACGAAAGATCATTCATCTTTGTCTTACCCGCAAGCGAATGTACAAGTGGAATTTGTTAATAAAACCTTGAAAAACATTCTCAAGAAGACAATCAATGCCAGTAGGTCTAATTGGAACATCATGCTTTACCCTGCACTTTAGGCATATCGAACAACTGTCAAAACTGCTACAGGTTTTTTCGTCTTTCCAACTTGTTCACGAGAAGGAGGCACACCTATTGAATGTGAAATACAATCATTAAAGTTCGTTATACAATTGTTACCAGAGACCTTTGCTTTAGAAGAACGTTAGTTGCATTTATAATACTTAGATGAACAATGCAGAGATGTGCTCACAGGAAATGAGATACATAAACAACATGTAAAGAGTCAATATGATAAATCGATTAAACCTAGGATTTTCTCTGAGGGAGATCTTATTTTAGTCTATGACCAAGACAAAGAACCCTTAGGTTCATAAGTTTAAGTCTATGTGGCTCAGACCCTACATAGTGTCTAAAGTTATGAAGAAAGGGGCAAATGAATTATTGGACTATGATGGAAACAAGCTGTCAGAGCCTCGAAATGGGCTCTACCTGAAAAAGTATTATGTTTAGGGTATATGATTTTTCGTGTACATAGATGTACATTTTGTAGATTTTTTCTCCTTTTTAGTGTTTCTCATGTAGGTCTGGTTGTGATTCATATGCCTACTGAGTGCTTCATATGATTCGTGGATGTTGCTATCCATCATACTTGCAATCTTGCCTTGGTCACTGGGTTATCTATTCACCCACAAGACAACTAGTTGCTTCAGGAGGTGCTTGTTTAGGCCCCACCACTAACAACATGGCTGAATATAGTGTCGTTATTGAGCTATTGCGAGATGCTGCTTATCATGATATTTCATGTCTCGAGGTTAGACTTGAATCTCAATTAGTTGTATCTCAGCTCAATTGTAATTATCGGGTGAGGAATCCTTCTTTACTTTGTCAGTTTTAAAAGATTAGATAACTAGAAAGACAATTTGATTATATTACATATACACACATTTCAAGATATCAAAACACATTAATTGATGCATATACAAACTATGTTCTCGACTTGCATTTATCTCATATACTTTAAAAAATAAACATGCATATATAAAAAACACATGTATATATATATGTACGTGTGTGTGTGTGTCCAAAACATATAAATCGAGTCTAAGTCCATGTATCTAGGTTATAAGTACGTGTCAAAATAAAAAACTAGGATCGTAATCCCTCAGGATGCTATAAAATCATAATGAGAGGATGAAGACTTAGTTGCCTCCGCCACTACTTCTCGGTAACAAAGGACAGATCTAGACACCTTCCATAGCAATCTCAAAAATGCAGGAGGAACCCCCACTACATGCTCCTGAATCTCTATCGGAATCCTATCCATATGGAGGGTAGGAACATCATGAGTCAATTGATCCATATTTATCTCAAGTGTCCTAAGCATGGCATCAGCTCCGCCTACCTGGGTCGGTCATACAAATATCATGGGATGTCCATCTGGATGTACTGGCCCAATATCTGCATAAGACACTATGATTAGGATTATATTTGTAGATATACATATGGGTACATACTTATAAAAACTCATAAAAAATGAATATATAAAAAACAAAAACACACCAATCTCTCCCCATGCTTCACCTAGAGGAAGCATGAGTTCAGGATCACCATGTAAATCCAATCCTATATATGGAAATTGCTCAAAACCAGGAACCTGTCGACTCCACCACGCCTGAAAGTCGTCATCATACCCACCTTTGGTATCTCCACCCCCTGCCTCACCAAGACATTGCCCCACTTGCTAAATCTAGGCTCACAGGGATGAGGGAGTGGTAGGGTCACTCTAGGGCTCAAATCTAGAACCCACTCAAAGAAAAACACAGTCATAATTCTTGGATAGCCAAATTTTTTCTTCTCTCCCAACTTGCAGCCAATGAATTGTTTTTTCATATTCACTACAAGACCGATGCACCGATCAAAAAATTTGTTTCACAAGCATTATACACCAAGGTGCATGTGGTTGCATGTAGCCAAGTGTAATGCCACCACACCTGCATCTCGTGTAATGGTAGTCACAATGACCTTCAATGGGAAGCTTGCGATTTTCCCAATAGAAATCCAACCCCTGGAATTTAGTGCTCCTGACACGCAGTAGGTATTCACGTAGTCTTCAACGCTCAATGCACCCAAGCCATGGCCCGAACCGATTAAGCTAGCAGCTACCCCACGACATGATAAATTGGTAGTAAAGTAGATATCTTCCATGGATATTTCTAGTATCTCACCATGATGATTGAAAACTCCTTGTTCGGGATCCCAATATCTTACTAGCATCTCCAAGAGCCTCGACTGAGCCCACATATTCGTGGTACAAAAAAACTTGAGTAACCCACACCAACATAGTGCATTTAAATTCAATGGGTTATGCATATCCTCTCTATCCATATCCTCATACTCCCTTTCACGCCATATGATTTCCTACCTGCAATTTTTTAGCCATTTTTTATCAGCAATCACATTTTTTGTTATGCCTTGAGAAAAATGAATGTGCAACATTGTACAGCGCGCATGCCACACGTGAGTGGAAGCTTGTCCACTAGCGTTTTTTCTACGAACACACGAGTTCACAAGGCTCCACCCATGTGTATGCATTTTCCGTTTTATAACCTAACAAAACATAAAAAATTGTACAGAGAGATGGTTTACCTGCAACTTGCAGTTTCAGAAATGGTCCACCTATTTGATCACAATGAGCAGTTGAAGATCTAGGGATTTTTTCTCCACTCCAAGGTAAAATGACAAATAAAATAGTTTTTAACAAAAAAATACTATTTGTGGGTAAAACTTTTCAAATAATTACCCACTTTATATAGTTTCTATTTTATTTTTACTATAATAACTAATGTTTTTTTTTTCCTAGGTCTTGATGGTTAAATGATTTTTTTAGGTTATTTTCACACCTATGGACGAAAAAGTGGTATATTATATCATAGCATATAGGATAGGATATCTACACCTTGCATTTTGCACTTATACTTTATTCCATTTGAATATGTAAGACTCACTTTTTATCCATGGACTGCAATTTTTAACCTCCTAATAGCCTTCATTTTTGTTGTTCTACCATGGACTAGAACCTACCGTACATGGGATACCCTAGTTAGAAAGTTTGTTATCTTTATGGTGCCCATGCTGCAAGTTTCTAGGTCTCAGGAGCCTCCTTACTTATCTTATATTCGAAAAGATGAGTCTTATACTCATTATTTTGTTGATTACCCTTTCTATCAATCTCCCATTATATGGAGTTACCTTTAATACCTTGTCATACTCTTTAAACATGACAAGATTGTCGGGTTTACTTGTTCTTTCAAACTCGTTAAAGGAATTGAAGGATCATCCACATTGGTATAAGTTTAACCCTTTTCTGGACCATGTGGATTACTTATGAAAAATGAATAGTCTAGTTCATTGTGACTAGAAGAGTATTCCCAGGTACAGGTTTATCTATTTTTTGGACCTGGGATACTAAACTCATGAAAAAGGAACCTGTTTGAGCTTACTTTTTCTCTTTTGTGCTCTGGATTAAAACATGAAAAATATTTTGAGCATTTTTTGTGTTATCATCATGCTCGTGAAACTTCAGGACAAAGGCATCGAGTTTACTGCTGGTTGCCCCATACTTGTAAAATGAATGGAAAAACACAAGTGATATTGCTTTCCTTCACACTCGTTAAACTAAAGCTTTATGATTGTTCTCGAAGGAGCGTTGGTATGGAAATAGTTTAACCCTTTTTCATACCTTGCCGACTAACTACGAAAAATGTATACCTTGCTAATTTTGAACTAAGAGAGTTCTCCTATGGACTGTTTTATACTTTTTTTCGGACTTTGGAGACTAACTTTACAAAAAATTCCCCCTCTAGAGTCTTCTTTGGTGTTTTCAGACTTTCAAATTGTGAAAAATCCACCGAGCATTTACTAATTTGGGCTTGTAAAACCCATGGATCAATGATTTATCAAGCATTCTTATATCTCTTCTTCGAGCTTGTTGAACAATGAAGAAGGTCGCGGGCTTGTTAAAATTTTACAAGAAATTTATTCTTGAAAAAGAGAAAGGGAAGGGAATGATCTCCATAATTCATCAGTTGCTTGGAAGCAAGTTCACATTTTTCTTGAACAAAGCACTAGTTTGAGCCTCTCAACAGTCGGGTTTTAGTTTTTGACCTTTAGGTTTCAGCCTAAACTCGGAGTTCTTACTCCTCCGATTGGTTACTCTTCCAATCATATGGAGAATCTGTAATGTCTCCTACATTGCAGATTTCTATCGTGGTTTTATTTGAGTCTAATGCTGCCTGAGTTACTTTTCATGTCGTGCTCACTGTTCAAGGATCTTTAACCTCAGTTAACCATTTTGTAGTTTGTATTGACCCCTTTTTGTCGGTCATCCTTGATGTTGATCTATGCCATTGTATTTCATACAGTCTACTAGTTTACTCGTGTAAGTTGTTAAAGGATTCATAAATTCCTTCCTTCTCACAAATGTCTCCCCTTGGTTCCAACTAATGTCACTTTGGGATGAAGACTTAGAGTTTTGACTAGTACCTTGGGATCCACTTTTCGTTCTTGGTTGTTTCCCTTGCATTGGTTATCAATTCACCTTTTCATCCAGTACTCCGATGGTATCCTCCATGTTTGACTTCAACTCCTTTATTCACATGGTTTGGATTCGTACTATGGCTCGGATTTGGATGAAGACCTTGGGTCTTCAGTTGATAAAACTTGAGTTGCGAAGGTCATGTATTGGGACACAACTCCAACTTTGAAGATCTATCTGTGTACTCATGTGGCTACAATCCACTTTGTGATATTATTTGTGTCCATGTGGCCCTTATCAAATGATGTATATGTATCTTGTAATGGAGCTAGTGTTCCATATTATTGAACATGGAATCCTCTGAGTGATGATATTGTAAAATGATCTCTTATTTGTCTATTTCAGGTACTTTCTTGCAGCCTTGATTCTGGGTCCTTTGTATTTCTCTTTTCTAGTGTAATGTATTTCGTCCATCCTTTCCCTCTGACCCCACATATTAGGGGGCATCTGTTATCCCTCGAATTAGCACTTCTCCATTCAAGTGACAATAATGAATGTTTGTCACACAAAAGGACAAATTGGATTGAAGAGCCCAATTTCTAGAGAGGGATATGGTCTTAACCATTCAATGCTTACTCCAGTGCTTACACTTTTTTGTTATGATTTTGGGCCATAGACGTAGGTGGTAGTCTATCAACTAACGTTTTACACGTGAGTTGACCACACCAAACTCGTGTTTTATCCTAAGAAGTTGCACACTGAGTTTCCTCAAGGAAACCCGCATGTTATACGTGGTATTCCCTTGTTACACCCATGTGTCCCTTAAAAACTTGTTAAAAATAAAAATCAAATTAACTAAAAGGTGGTTACACCCATGTATTGGGACACAACTCCAACTTTGAAGATCTATTTGTGTACTCATGTGGCTACAATCCACTTTGTGATATTATTTGTGTCCATGTGGCCCTTATCAAATGATGTATATGTATCTTGTAATGGAGCTAGTGTTCCATATTATTGAACATGGAATCCTCTGAGTGATGATATTGTAAAATGATCTCTTATTTGTCTATTTCAGGTACTTTCTTGCAGCCTTGATTCTGGGTCCTTTGTATTTCTCTTTTCTAGTGTAATGTATTTCGTCCATCCTTTCCCTCTGACCCCACATATTAGGGGGCATCTGTTATCCCTCAAATTAGCACTTCTCCATTCAAGTGACAATAATGAATGTTTGTCACACAAAAGGACAAATTGGATTGAAGAGCCCAATTTCTAGAGAGGGATATGGTCTTAACCATTCAATGCTTACTCCAGTGCTTACACTTTTTTGTTATGATTTTGGGCCATAGACGTAGGCGGTAGTCTATCAACTAACGTTTTACACATGAGTTGACCACACCAAACTCGTGTTTTATCCTAAAAAGTTGCACACTGAGTTTCCTCAAGGAAACCCGCATGTTATACGTGGTATTCCCTTGTTACACCCATGTGTCCCTTAAAAACTTGTTAAAAATAAAAATCAAATTAACTAAAAGGTGGTTGGGGTCAATATGGTAACCTCCCCACCTTCCCTAACTACTCCATCCTTGTAACTTCTATTCTCATTTGATCACAAAAGCAGGAGAGAGGCTAGAGGAGAGGGGGAACACCATTGGAGTTAATGTTATGCAGGAGGATTTTCATTGGAAAAGAGGAGCAAGGAGATCCAGAACTTGGTTTCTGGAAGTGCATTTCAGACTGAGTTAATTGTACTTGTTTCAAGCATTCGATCAATAAAGAGATTGTTTCCTTCCCAATAAGTGGTGTACACTCTTTGATTATAGAATGATTTATGTTCATGAATGTGACCTTATGTTAAGTTTTAATTCTCTTATTTGTTCATATCTTAGACTTATAATATCCAAAGGTGTTTTGAGAAAGGTATTGGTCTATTGCAGGTGTTGGAACATTTGATTGAGGATTGGCTTGGAGAAAAGTTGAAGCTAGGACCATCCTTCAATGAAAATGTATGTTGTCTCAATCAGTTAAACCTTGTTTCATTCTTTCTTAGTATATAAGCTTGGTTTGTGTCTAAGTGTAATTTGTTACAGTTTGATTAAAAATCCCAGTACGTTGGTGACCTCCCTACCCAATCATAGGAACACGTTCCCTAACAACAGTAATGAGATCCAGATTTTAGTTAAGTGCATTTTCTAAATCATAATTAATTAGAAAAATATGCAAGATAAAAGTATTTGCATGAACTAGTTGTTACTAATCATACGTTATATGTTGTAATGTACTATTCCACTTTTTACTATGTACACTTTCTATATTTTAGTTTGGCTAATGATTTTAAGTGCTTCCATTATGGTACCTTGATTGAAATTATTGTAAAATTTTTGGACTGTATTTCTTTATTTTAATTCTTAATAAACTAATCATTTCTTTGGTCTAATGCATGCATACATTAAATACCCAATTAGGTGAAGTCCATAAGACATCGACTTTTATACCTCTTGCACCAGCATGTGTCGTATGGCATCTCCTTGCATTTAGTATTTTTTTCACTTTCTATACTCCATATGTATGTGGGCTTAGTTATAATGTTGTTGCAGTTCCAAGTATATTTTTTTTGAAAAAATCAAACAAAATAAGATTTCCTTAGTATGATCAATTAAGTAGAGTTTTCTCTTCCAGAAGATATCTGAAATGCACAATGTCTATCTTTTTACAGGTTATCGGAGTTTTGACAGTTATTTATGCTGCACTATTTCTCAAAAGCTTGCTCAAAAGTTCTGATGAGACTTGTCTATCACTAGTCTTTCCCAATGGCCAGCTGAACTCAGAAGATGATTTTCATAATAGGAAGAACCTATATTTTCCCTATCATGGTGGCCTCCTCCAGATGTAGCATATGTTGTATGAGGATGAATATAAATATGCTCATTAAGATCCCATGCTATATGATCTCTCCAACTATCACCACTATATAATTTTTATTATTGTGTTTATGATTATTTACTCTTTAATGTTTGGATAATACACGTTTTAGAGCCTCTTGTAAATGGATATTTACCATTTTTATAACTCATTACAATTAATATATGTGCAAAAGTTTCCCAACAACAAAGAAACAAAAAATTACAATAGAAATAACAATCAGGGAAACTGTGACAACCAAATAATGAGCTTATTATAATAGGAATAACAATCAGAAACACTGTGATAACCAAATAAAGAACATCAAGTCCAAATATGAGTTTTCCACAAAGAGAAAATGTATTGATGATGATGATGGTGGTTAACATCCATTGAGACCAAACTTTGGTCTATCGGACCTAAAGAAACCAATTAATTAGTTTGTTTTAAAATTGTATTCCTATGCTCAAAGAGCTTTGTGAGAAGCATCCCAAGCTCACTATAATTTTGACAAGTTAAAAGGCTATGAAGGTCGATGTTCCAACAAAGATTAGGAAACTGAGACCTAATGTGGATGTACGCAGTGCACTCTAAGAGGAAGTGATTTTCATCTTCAATGTTCCTATTCTCACAGAGATGGCAGATCCTTTCCACCCATGGTGTTTTAGGAACTGTCCAACGACCTTTTTCACTATGGAGCTCATGAGAGTTCGTTTTTAGCTTGGCTATATTAGTTTTTTTCTTTGAACTAGTTAAAATAGAGAGATACTTTTGATATTCTAGAGTAGGATTGATGACCTCCTTGTAATATCTTAATTTTCTTTTAGCCTCTAAATAATTCTCACACCACAGTTTCTCTTTAAACTTAGAAGTAACAATATTTTTAATGTTATTAATATTTTGCATTGCAATATTTTCGTTGATCTCCCAGTGGTTTAACCAGGCCCTGGTATCTTTATACCAACCTCGCTTGAGCCTTAGTTGGTTTTGGCTGGAATTAAAAGATAGCTTAGGAAATCTATGGTCTCCCATGTTATTGATTTTGTGCTTGTACAACAGGAGCCTAGTCATAGCTAGGCTCTCGATAGGGGGAATACCTACTTCAATAAGGAGAATAGGATATGGAGTATTGCTTTTAATTTTGAGGTTATACATTATAAAATGCTTCTAGATTTTCTCAATATTTCTCCAAGATTCTCTAGAGATGCTGCAACCCCAAATCTCACATCCATACAAGATAATGGGAGTGACTAAGCTTTCAAAGAGGAACTTCTTTTTATCCCACATCACAAGGTTTACCGCTTTACAATTATTTTCGAGACCAAAGTAAGCTTTCCACCTTTCTAGACTTGATAAGTGCATTTGGCCATACTTTCCAGCTTTCCACCTTTGTAGACTTGATAAGTGCATTTGGCCATACTTTCCACCTTCATGAATAAAATATTTTTTTGACCATAACGGTCTAATATGAGAAATGGGCCTAATCCTTCTCTTGCTTGTTGACTAAATACCTTCGATCATGGAGCACAAAGCATGGGTTCTAGCATGTGTTCTTGTGAATCGAGGCACAGGTTTATCTCGAAAATCTTGAAAGTTACTTTCACCCCTGCATTCCTTAATTCATGGCTATAATCCGACTCAACTTCATTTGAGGATGGGTGCAACATATCTTGGAATCCTTACTCAATGTCTAACAATGTTCCTTATTTCTTGGCCTTTCAGGCAGCGCAACATTCTTATCAGCTGAGATAGAGTTTATATCTTCAGTTTTGAATGTCAAACGTCACAAGGATACTATATCGCTCATTCAATCCATCATTCTTGACAATACACATTTCTAATATATTCTGGATAAATGAACCCAAAATTTGATAAAAGTTTGCATATGCCATATAATCGGCAACATCAAGCATACAAACAAGATTCTTTTGATGTGCTAGCGTGTAAATCAAATCTTAAAACTAAAAATAATGTTGATAACACACCTACCTCCTTTATTTTTGCACACAAACAAGATTCTTTTGATGTGCTAGCATGTAAATCAAACCTTAGAACTAAAAGAAAATGTTGATAACATCCCTACCTCCTTTTTTTCTGCACGAAATTTAAAGACTCCAACGTAGCTATATGCACACAACACACCGATGGTGAAAAGAGACAATTAATTTTTAAACAAGAATTTTTAGTCGCCTAGGTATTCTTTGCATTAATATTATAGATTCCTTGAATAATTCCTACATATCCCAAAGGAAAATTGCAGTTAGTAGATTAACAAAAACACAACTGAAGTTGAGTTAGATATTATTCACAAATGACTTTCTTTGTTTTCACATATCAAATTATTTTATCAAGAAAAATGGTACAATGGCACTTTTCCATTGATTTTATTCTTATTTTTCAATTGTGTAATTTTCTAACAAGAGCCAAGCGAGGAACATTGCCATCAGCTTTGTGGCTGCTATAAAGAAAAGTTTTTTGCAATAAAAACACTTGTTAAAGAGTTGCTTTTTTGCTAAAAAAAAATGTACAGAATTCCATACTTAAACACAAGTCTAAACACAAGTCTACTTATAGAGAGTAAACACCTTATTCCCTAAATTCTCGTCGTCAAAATTATTACGTATCATTGAAAACATTAAATGGTTGTTCGTCATTTTCAATGCCATGGGTTTCATATAGACACACGTCATCTTTTTTTAGTCTGACTGCCTTAGAGTTAACTAAGAGACCTCAAGCCATTTCCATTAGTTATGTTCACTCATGCCTTTTAGGTGGAGAGATAGAGTTTTTGAGATATGCATCACATCCCAATTAGACCATGGATATGATTTAGGATGGAGACTAGAGTGCCAACAGTTTATATATATATTAGGGGTTATATATATATCAGGGGTTAATCAGACTAATAAATATTATACCAACAGTAGTATTCACTAAGTTCAAAGCCACTAATCCATTATTTTGATTCATATTTGAATATAGATATGGTCAGATTTTCAATTTCTAAGTGTTGGATAACAATTTAAGGATTTCGAATTTCCAAGTATGAGATCATAATAAGTAAAACTAAACCTTTCGGCAAAAGCAAACACCTACCAATATAGATGTCTGCATTGATCAATCCTTTGGAATTAATGTCCAGGAATTCGAAAACCATTAAATCCACGAATTCACTAGTCTGATTATTTTATTTATCATGTGAAATCTATTATTTTATTTATCATATGAAGGAGTTGTATTTGAAGCATTAGTGCTAGTGGCTTTCATTAATTGAATGAATATTTTCGTCATCAAGGAAGACCATTCCATTTTATATTAATTTTTTTTAATAACTCTAATAAATAATGATTAGATGCATTGATTGATTACATGCATTGAGAGTATGAGTCTACTGTCTTATACCAAACTGTATTTATTATCTACTATAGTTAGTTAGTCCCTATGATGTGATGTTTGAGACCAAAGTGGTACTAAACTCTCTACAACTTACAATAGCAGGGAATGTAGATGAAATTCCAAAACGCAAAAAGATAGAAATGGATTTTAGTCACAACTTGTTATCATGCTCAGCACAAATAATAAAAGAATGCATTCATGATGCTTATCAGGCCATCAAAATTTATGTTACAATTTTATGGGATGTAGGGAAGCTAATTATGTCTTCATATGTGGACGCTCCAAGAGGTAACGTCTACATGAAAAGATGATTAGATGCTTATTGGACAAAAAAAATATTATAATCATTCATAGGTTTACTAATAATTATATTTTACATAAAGAATAGTATCAAAATGAAGACCAACACTCACGTCTGGTTTTCCTTCCACCCAGATATTGTTTACATATATAAACAATGGTATGAACACAGGATTAAAACTATCGTGACGCCCATTCTAGCGGGGATTCAATTAATGCGTTTTCAAATCAAAACTAAAGCCTAAAACTCTAAGTCACTAAAAGACCAAATACAATGTAATTTGCAAAGCCTAGGTTTTATGGAACCAAACTTAAATGATTATACTCATAGTAAAAATAATACAAAGGCTAGAAAGACGTTAAACTCATAACTCCGAGTGGCTAAAATACCAAATACAATGTAATTTGCAGAGCCTAGGTTTTATGGAACCAAAGGTAGATGATTATATGCAGAGTAAAAATAATACTCAGGCTAAAAAGACGTCAAACTCATACTAATTCTACTTCAAGGTTCTTGCTACACATTTAAGAACATATACAAGAAATGACGTGTAAGTAACTCACATATACAAGAAATGACATGTAAGTAACTCGGAAGTGAATTGGGTGTAAACCTAGATTGTCTTCCTCCTTGATCTTTGTAATTTTCACATGTTATGATACGACTAAGATTGATACCAACGATGTCTTTGTTGGGTGGCCTCCCTTTGCCTCCCTTTGTCTTCCAGCTCGATTGCTACCAATGATGTCTTTGTTGGGTGTCCTCCCTTTGTCTTCCAACTCGAAGACCAACTTTACCTTTAAGTTGAAAGAGATGAAAATTATGTTGTTCATGTTTTATTACAGTTTAAATTTTTATATGTAGTACTATTGTGAATCTGAGTTTATATGTTCATGCATTAAAGTTTACTATTTGTGTTAAAACTCATTTAACCTTGAATTTTAACAGTTCTGTGGGGTATTTGGCTCACGAGAAACTCTCTATCCTTTGAAGGGATACAGATTCATTCATCTCAGACTTCTGCTCAGGTCTCATCATTTCTGAAGTATTTCAGATAGGACTCCAAGTCATGAGCTCTGAGAGTGTGTTGCTGCCGCAACCTTTTCCCCGACTGCAGTTTTTCACTTCAATTCTGGGACCCCTCCTTATCTTGATTGATTTGAATCTAAAGGTGAAATTTTGGCGTCTTTGAGTATCTTTGCTTCAAAGTTGAGCGTTCCGTCTTGATTGGGTGGTTGCGTTCAGTTCAATGTGAGTCGTGAGATCGGTGTTAACACTTTTAAGAGTGTGAAGGTTTACCTTAGCGAAATTTTGATTTTTTGGCCTCATTTAAGCCTTAGCGCTGTAGTTCTTCCCTTTTGGATCGGGCCTCTTTCTGAAGTCGCCGAACCTCCCATCACCCACCGTTGCGGCTCCCTGACCAAACCTCCCACCCGAATGAGGTTTCACTCGACGCCCGATTCGCTGTGTAAATCACTGGCTGTAGTTTTCGGTTCGCCCGCCGTTGCGGCCAGAGGGTAGGAGTTGACCCCCGATCCGCTTGTCACCCGACATCCGACTTATTGACTGCCACCCGAACCTTTCCTTTACCTCGTTGCCCGCCACCGACTCGCGTTCCGTCCGCCGTTGCGGGTGACCGAACCTTCCAGTTTCCGACCCACTTCCCGCCACCACCCGATCACCTACGACGCCCGTGTTTCCGCTCCCCCTCTTTTGGCACTCCTCCGCCGTTGCGGCTCCTGGAGCCTTCTTCCAATCGGTGTAAGAACCTTGTCTCATCCGATCTAAGAGCTGCCCGACCGCCGGTTTACCCTTTCGGTGCCGTTCCGAGCTTCCTCATTTCCTCACCCGGACGAACTAGGCTAGCTCGTTGTGAATATATCATTATATTTTTTAAAATTATGGATGCCTAATGTCTAAATTCAATGGATAATGCACCAAGTTTGTATGCAGAGATCATCTCATGAATCGCTGAAGCAGAGCATCGCGTCGGAAAGGACAACGAGAACGAATGACCGAGGCGCCGACGGGGCATTTTCTTTTCTGCGGTTACTGTCAGAAAATAAACGCCTGTGGAAATGATGGAGAAGGTGAAACGACCAGGAAAGAAACTGAATCGTCAAGGACAAGGAGGAGACGCGTTGAGGGAACGGAGAAGGGATCAGTGGTAGTTTAAATAAGGGGAAGCTCGATGAAACGAGGGC
>LPNX010112146.1:159167-269081 GCA_001517045.1 Pseudotsuga menziesii | reverse complement strand
ACGCGTGTGAACAGGCGTTGGAAAGCTTATCCAGTGGGGAATAGGGATAAGTGACCAGAGTCTAAGCATGGAGCAGCAAAGTGCTAATGATGGCCGCTGTTGTCAATTGGAAAAATCTGGACAGTTGCATGCCCAAGGGAAGCAGGGACTATGAAGTCAACCAGCTGCTGTGTGGAAAATTCCATAAGAAGATGAGGGATTTGAAAGGGAAGTTTTCATTAAACCCTATCTTATTGATTATAACTTTATTTCTTGAGTTCATGCTTGAAATGCATGAGGATATGTAGTGCATGCATAGGATATTGCATGTTGGTAAGGATATTGGAAATTACATAGTTATGATGAACCACTAATGATGATCATTGTTTTGATGTTGGCATTAGTGGACAAACCAATGATGACATGGACCCGGATGAATATGTTGCAGAAGCTGATGAATGAGACCAGCAACCCTATGGAGAAGGGATAAGGCAACGAGTCCATAATAAAAGTTGGTGAGCAAACTTCGCAATCACCTACAAAGGACCAACCAAATTGGTCATGGAAAGGGTGTAAGTAAGACCCATGCAGGTAAGAGTTTGCTTACGACAAATTCCATGGATTGGTCCAGGTAAGAGACCTCGTACCATGTGAATATTGGAATGTAGAAAGGTGTCATGCTCATACATGATATCGATTATAATAATGATATCGATTATAATAATGCATCCTACATGAGGTAGTCATGGTTAGGCCATGGTATGGTTGAATGCATAGTATTCCTGAATCAATGCAAGGCAGCATTGAATGGACATGCATTAGGAAGATTTTATGAATCTTGTTGTTATGCATTGGATGTATGCCTATGAAGGGTGTGAATGACTGATTGCCTAAGTAAAGGTGTAAATGTTGTGATGCATTGCATGAATGCATTGAGATGAATGCATGTGATATTATGGAGAACTAATGGCTGAAATGATGAATTGATGACAATTCAGGAACCATTTCAGAGGTTGCTATGAATGCTGGATAGTCATGAATAAGTGGCTGCCAGAAATGCTCTATTGAAGAGCAAGGTGGTATGAATAATATGCTTGTGAAGTAAGGAGTATCTAACCACTTCATTTAAATTGCATTAATGCTGTGACTATACCTTGCAATGTTAGTGTAATAATGATTGCATGAAGTAAATGAGCTTTGATAATATTGATGTGACTAACCTTTGAAGTATTTGAATTTTATAAATTCTGAAAATGCTTCAGTGATGGTTGTAGCAATGAGATAGTATATGCATCCATACTTACCAAGTGTTTGGTTGATGGAAGCTCATGTTTCAGGTAGATTCTTTCGAGAATGGCATTGAGAGGTAAGACCCTGACCAATGCTGGAATCTACCATGTGAAAGAGCTTGTTAAATTTGAATTGGGAATTTCAAATATTGCTGACAACTACTAGTCACTATTGGCTTGTATAAGCTTGTGTTTGGATGTTGAAGCTTGTGTTTCAGGCAGATTATTCTAAGAACGGCATTGAGAGGTAAGGTCCTGACCAATGCCCGAATCTACCATATGATATGCATAATAGGTTGTTAGATTCGAATTGTGAATTTCGGATTTGGGAAATTGCTGACAACCACTAGCCATTGTTGGCTTGCATAAGCTTGTGTTTGGTTGTTTGAAGCTTATATTTTGGGTAGATTATTCCGAGAATGGCATTGAGAGGTAAGACCCTGACCAATGCTGGAATCTACCGTGTAAAAGAGATTGTTAGATTTGCGTTATGAATTTCAAATTTAAGAAAATGCTGACCACTTATAATCACCATTGGCTTGCACGAGATTGTGTTTGGTTGGTTGAAATTCATGTTTCAGGTAGATTCTTTCAAACATGACAGTGAGAGGTAAGTCCCTGACCACTGCCAAAATCTACCATTTATGAGAAGAAGTCTCATGGTTGTGAAAATTAGCTGGTACGGGTTGTTAAGTTCGAATTGTGGATTTCGGATTTAAGAGGTACTAACGACTACTAATCATTGTTGGCTTGTGTGAGATTGTGTCAGGAGGGACACATGGTAAGTGGGTATTCATGTTATGATAGTAAGCATAAAATTATAATGGGCATAGTAATGCTGCTTACAAGAGACCCACGATTGAGCAAGTCAATTTCTGTAGTAGAAAGAATTGCAAATTCTTATCGAATTTGATTGCTGATGTCATTGCTTGGTTATGGAATGATCAATTTGGATTGTAGTATCATGTAATGACTGACTGTTTGGCTATTTGATGAATGTGTTAGGAGTACACACTGAAGGGAGACCATGTGTGATGGCCTGCAGAAGCCAAACTTCATGGGAAGGTTTTCCCTAATCTTGGAAACGGGGTTCGGGTGAAACTCCATTGGACATTTTGAAAATGTCTCATCTGCACTGCATGTTTGGTGATAACATGAGTGAGATGGTATGTGTTATGTCGGTGGGACATGTGTGGATATGAAATGTAAATAGGAAACAAGGATGGGGCCTTGGTTTGCTTAAACCTGGTGATTGGGGACCGCATAGACAGATCTAGAGGGCTAACTTTCTTCTCCACAACCCCGGGATAGCACTAGAAGGGAATGCAGGGCCTGAGGGACTGAGTAGCAGAGAAGGGACTAATTCGTTGTGCTGGGTGTGTGTGTGGATGTTATAGAAGTCGGGCTATTTCTGGTGTAGGTGTTCCTAGCTCTGCAGCAAGCTCACCAGCTTAGCATTCAGTTTTCCTGACTCCTTGACGGTGCCTAACAGATACAAGGGCATACTACGACGGCAAATGGATAAGTGTTCCGTGACCCTTGCTATGATTATGCATGTTTAATTGTTAAATTCTATATGCAGAACATGTTTTGATTTATTTCCATGATGAATGATTGCTTGAATATGCATAGGGCCTACACGGCACACACCGGGAATGGGTGCACACTTTTCCGATGTCGAGTCATGAAAGGATTTTCAATATTGATTACACTTTGGGGAGTGGACGCACTCCTGGTGTCTCAATATTTGATAGTGAATGATATGAAATGTGATTATAGTTTGAGAGCAATGATGCTAATGAGTTTGCTTGTATTGCTTGTGTTGCTTGTGTTGACAGGCTAAAGGTAAAGGTAAATGGTTGATATAAGTGTATTGTTGATATAAGTGTATGTTGGTATAAGTGTATGTTGGTATAAGTGCATGTCGGTATAAGTGTATGTTGGTATAAGTGTATGGCGATATAAGTGTATGTGTCATTGTTGACATAAGCGTATGATGGGCTGTGATATGCCTAAGGATCCATAGTAGATCCTAGACCTGGAAATGGTCATGATAAAGTTCCAAGCCCAGTTGACATGGTTATGTACTGGCTGGACATCAATTATTCGATGTTGAGGAGAAGCCTGCGTGCTGACCTAACATCTGAGTCCATAGGCGATCCCAAGGCTTGCAAAGTGAAGCAGGATCCTGTGGATGAACGAGGAAACGTACAATACAGATAAGTATTGGATTATTTTGCTTATGAATATACATGTGTATATGATATGGGTTATGATGTTTTAAGCTCTTGTTTTAGAGATGAAACTAATGAGAATAAGCTAAACATGTGAATTTATTCAATGTTTGAATATAGGTATCGCTGGAGGCGAGGACTATGAGAGCATCCTAGAGGTGCATGGGGACATGTGACTGTCCTGGAAAGCTCAGAAGGAGTGGTAATGAAAAAGGTGCTAATAGGACAGGGGAGTCCTAGCAGCCGAGACAAACCATGTGGAGAGACTCCATGGTTTAGAGGTCTAGAATAGACCAAAGACACTAAGTGTCATGACCAAGAAAGATTGGTCCAGCATTCACGGTGAAGTGAAAGAGGCTGAGAGCATGAAAAGCCACTGTGATGGCGAGGGCTCCAGGATGGAACAAAACAAAGAGGGGAAAAACTCTTATTGCTCTCTCTTTCCTTTTGAATTATATATATATATATATATATATATGTTTATGCATTGTGAAAACAAAGGATTGTTGAATGCATGTATGATTGAGAATGAAATGTGTGTATTTGCTTAAAGCAAATTTTTGAATGCTGGAATAGTTAATTCCCTGCCCAAGAATGGACATGAAGGAGCTCATGTGCCTGTTGGGGAAGGCATGAAAAATATGAAAGAACTTGGACTGTCATGCCAATTGGGTAATTAACTAACTGATTTTGATATCTATATTATGCTTGGTCTGATAGACTTTCAATGGTGCATTCCACAGGTGAGAAAAGTGAAACCAGGTGGTGCACATTGATCATGGCAGCAGATCAAAAGTTGTTGGACTTGGCTGGAAGTCTCCTTCAAGTGATTGCCAAGACCCAAGAAAATCTTGGGGAGATGCTCAGGATACAGAAAAGGCAGAGTGAAATGAACCACCAGATTTTGCAAGACTCTATTGGTTTGCAAAGGGAGGTGAAAAGCCTTCTGGGAGCAATCGGCAAAGGAAAGGAAGGTGGACCAGCAATGGGACAATTGTCCAAGTGACCCGATAAGAAACGGTCCAGGCATGAAGACTCAAAGGAAATTGAGCAGGTAAAGATGAAGCAGCCAGTGAGATGCTGGAGATGCGGAGGACATCATTTACGCCGGGACTGTCTGATGAGGGAACATGATGAGGGCAATAGCCGCAAAGTTCCTAGACTACGGGATCAGCTGGAAGCTGAGAACCAGCAGGAAAAGTCCATGGAAGCTGAAAGTCTTGGTCTTGAACGTTCAAAGTAGATGACTGAACGTGGGATAGATCTGCAATTTTGAAATTTTGATGTGCAATTGTACATGTATTGTATATATGTATTGGAACACCGAGGACGGTGTTATTCCAAGGGGGAGGGGAATGTCACATCCCCGGTTTTGACCCCGTTTGCATGATGTATATATTGTAATTAATCAAGGTGAGGAGCTCAAGGCAAAAGCCCCACCATCGATTTTGATGTGTATGTTTCGGCAATGGGGATAATTGCCGATGGTATGTCGTGCTATCCGGCACATTTTAATTCGGCATCATGTAAACCCGCACATCAATTAAAAATAAACCACAACCAGCTACGGCAGTGCAACATTGAATGAAAAGGGCATGATTCCAAAGGATAAGGGGTGGGGGATGTCAAACCTTGGTTGTGGGGGAAAAACCCATGTTTATCACCTTTGTTGTTTGTCACCCTTTTTGTCTCACCCAACCTTGTCAACCTCTTTAATGCTTCAAAGCTGGTGGTTGAGGAGATATGGCTAAGTGGTTGAGGGCAGTTATTGCCTTTGGGAGTGGGGTGGCAGGGCTGTCAGCTCCATACCCACATCCACACTCCACCCACGTCTGCCCATTCTTCTCCCTCACGCACTCTCCCTGGTCAGTTCACTCACTCACCACGATTTTGGGTCTGTTGGTTCCTCACGCACAGGTTTTGGACGAATTTGGTCTCACGCAGGCATTTTGTTCCTCTCCACGAGTGGCTGAGCACCCGCTGTCTGCAAATTCGCGTCCTCTCCATTGCTGTGCATTCTCACGAAGAGGGATTGCTTCCCGTTTTTGTCTTCTCCACGTTTTTGGTTGGCCGTAGTGCCCAATTCGTAGTGAGCCATTTTCCTGCTGAGGTCTGTTCATCCTCACGCAGAGAAATCGGGTATGTATTTCCCATGCATTTTGCTGTTGGGTGTAAGTTCTTCCTCACGCATAGGGTGTTTGGGTCGTTTTCCCATGTTGTGAGGGTCGTTCTCACTGTCATGTTTTGGGGCTGTTGTTTCCCCTATGTTTTGTTGGCTGTGGTGTTCAATTTCATTTTGAGCCACTGTGGGTTTCCAATTCGTGGGCTAAGTTTCTGTGTTTTGGGACTGTGCATAGTTGCCATTGTTTTACTTTGGAATTGGGCTATTGTTGTTGTTTCCCTGGTCTGGGATGTTGTGGTTGAGTTGTTTTAGCCACGTTAGGGCCAAAACCAACTCTGGGTTGTCCATTGGACTTGAGCTATGCTCCTCCATGGTTTGGGGCTGTCCCCTATTGTTTATGACTTCTTCACAGGGCTATGAAAGGAATTGTTTGGCTGCTGGTATGCAGTGGTTGAACCATGGACTGTGCCGGCTTGGCTTGTCTGTTGAAAGCCTATGAAACCCAACAGTCTTAGTTCATTGTTTTGTGTCCCCTTGGCTATGTATAAGCCTGCAATTGACCCTTATTCCGGAGGAATCATGCCCAGCTCGGGGGTGGTAGTGTTGCTGAGAGACTGATGAGCACGCTAGCCTATGGTTGGGTGGAACGTTGCAGCGACGTAGCTGGTTGCGGATGAATTCATCATCAAAAGATAAGTGCTGCTCTTCTATCTCTGCAATTATATTGATGTAAATGAATAATGATGAACATGTTGAATGTTGGTTGCATGTAAATGTTTGCTTCCGTTGTATGATTGAAGATAAATGCATCTGTGCATGCTTAATTCCAGCATTTGTTTTCTGTTTATGTTCATTGGGCATCTTACCCAGCTGTGTTGTTGTGTACGTCGCGTCCTCTTCGCCGGTTGAGGGATGGGGACGTGACATCGACGCGTCCTCTTCAAAAGGGTATCTTTGGTTTTTCAAATTTTGAAAATAGTGAAAAAAAAGCTGGGATGGACACACATGTGTATAAAATGATGCAGAAATCAAATGTGGTCCCTTTCGAAAAATAATAAATAATTGTATATTGCGAAATAAATTAACAAAAAAATCTGCAAACCAGAGTGCATTTTGTGTAGATCATGCTCATATATATATATTTAATTATTAATGTAAGATTGAATTATTGGGGTTGGGCGCAAGCCACTTATTAACTTCTTCAAAATTTTAAGGTGACACAATTCGTTAAATGAAAAATTTTACACATTAAATGACATCGCAATATTTTTCAAAAAATATCATTGGGAAGCCAACATAATATTTTACATTTTTTTTTTACTACAAGTTGAAATTCACATGGCATATATGCGTTTCGAGGGCTTCTATCTAGCACATGAGTAAAAAATCAGGTTTTCATCGCCAAATTTGGCCAAAAAGTGTTACCCACCTTCATGGAATCACCCCATATATGTCATTTTTTGTTTATTTCCATCATTTAGTCACTCGAAGGTCGCATTAACATGAACATATACCTTATCATTTGTTGAAAACAATAAAATGTTAATATTAGAAAAAATCAAAATTGAGTTAGCTGTGAACAATTTCAATAAATAAAATATATATATTCATAAAGATGATTTAATTTCCTACTTTTCATATTTTTTTAATAAAAGTAATATCCATTGTGTAGTTATGTCAAAATGCCCATGTAAATTGAAGGATGTATGCTTTTAAGCTATGTTGCATCTAATGTGTAAAAAGAGACCATCATTAGATTACACTCACCATGGATAATTTTAGGGATTATATATAACCCTTGGGCTATATTAAGGGGGTTACAAAAATTTAGTGGGCTATTTTCTTATTTGGAAAGGGTTTTTTCAGCTAAAATATATTCTCTCAATATTTATTTTTAAAAAAATCCAAATTGAATAGCCTCCTGTATATTAATGAGGAAATGAAAAAAACTATCTTTGCCCTTGCAAAATCTCCCTCCAATCTATCTTACATCCACAATTTCTAGAGAAAATATAGTGAAATCACTCCTTCACCCTCAATTTTATAGTAATGGAGACTCCGAAGGGTTTTTTTTCCATAATTTTCAGTAATGGAGGCTCCCAAGGATTATTTCACCCTCCATTTTCCTTGTAATTAAGGCATATGATTGCATGCGACTGTATTTTTAGTCAAATTCATGTGATACCTTCTTTGAGCCCTTGATTTCTAGTATTGGGGGGGGGGGATCAAGGGCTATTTTTTTCTTAGAGGGTAGCTTAAAAATGAGATATTAGGAAAATAAGAAAATTGGGAATTCATACAATATATTAAGGTTATGGGTCTTGATTATACTCCACATTGTAATAACAGTTAGTGGATTCCATAATCACTCCACCGTAAAGTGTTCAATTCTATCACTTTCTCAATATGTCAAGATTTGGGTCCCCACGTGTCCATTGGACCATTAAGGGACGAGAAAAAAAGTGGAGTCCCCACTTGCCCTAAATCTAGTAGTTAGTGTAGGTGTGTTTTACCAACACCTCTAGTTTTAATTGACCCAATATTCCCTGTAAAATATATAAATAATTCCCTCCTCTCGTAATTCATGCATTTGTTCATTTAAGGGTCCAGGAGTCGAGAGAGTCGAGATTTGGTATATTCTCTTTTATTGCACTACCTTAGTAATATGTAGAATCAAAAGATGAGTCTTGCTATAAAAATATTCACTAGTATGTTACAAGGTTTTATAATTTGATGAAAGATGCACCAACTTTTTACAATATTTTATAATTGAGTAAAATATTTGCTAATATTTTACAATATCTTATAATTAAGTGAAATATTCGCCAATATTTTACAAGATTCTATAATAGAATGAAATATTAGCCAAAAATTTATATATACATATTATATTATTCATAAAATAGCCTTCGATTTTTCCTATATACTAGGGATATTCACTCATTTATTATACATTCTATTTTGGGGGGATGTTCTTAAAATTATCCTTGGCACTCACCCTTAATTAGGACTTTGTATCTATTTAAATCTTGTCAATTTTTAGAGACACGTAAGTTGCTTCCTTGATTTCTCTTTTTTCATTTTTTCATTATTTATCATACAAGGGGTTGGTTCTTCTATTTCTCTTTTTACATGAAACTTCGATGGGGAACTTGTTAATGTAAGATGAGAGGAGTGTACTAAAATTATGATAGAGGTCTTTTATATTGTCCATACTTTATAAAGGAAACAAGTAAATTTTAAATTATTTAGAAAAAAATTGTCCTTATATCTGTTGAATATCAAAGTTCTTTTGACCATGGGAATTTTCTTGTATAGGATTGCTATGCATGTTGAAATTGAGGATTACAAATAAATTTCTATGATCTAAGAAAGGCTCGTTGTCACTTAAGATGTCTAGATTTATCATTTTGTTATATAAAGGGATATAATATATGACATGGTCTACCACGCTAATTCCAATACCATGGATACAATTCATCTAGCTAGAATTCATGTCATTAGACCATTGAAAATTATAAGACCTTGAGTGCTAAAGAGTTGGACTAGCTCCAAACCGAACAAATTTTCACATATGTCTCGAGAGCTTCTTTTGTATTTGATATCTAGAGAAGGGTATTCATCTAACCAAATAGGATTAGGGTTGGAATAATTTCTTAGAAGAATAGATTCATTACTCAAAGTGTGAGCTTTAAATTCACTTATTAAGAGGATATTGCCTTCATTCCTTAGACTAGAGAGATCATTTTCTAAGCTATTGTAAGAACATGTTTTTATATATATTGTTTTTCTTGTATAAAAGTTAGAATTAATAGGGGACTAATAATATGTATTGTTATATAGGTTTTTTAGCATTAATGCCTAAAATATCTATCCAAATATATTGATTGTAAGGATATTGTTTGTAAATCCTAGTATGGGAGGAGATGTTCTCCCTAATGTTACAAGATATACCTCCAATCCATCTATGATATGATCTCTTGTTCTATTTCAGCCAAAAAATAAATCCTTCTATGTAAGGGACCTTCTATTCTTCATGTTCTTGGGTTTCAATAAGTAGTATCATATCAATTTCACCAGGGATCCTCCTTAACTTGGGGCCTTTGTTCAATGGGAAGCCTCAACAATTCCAAGAAAGGATTCAGAGCATGTACAGTTGCTATTTATTACTATATTTTTAGTGTCTACCTGAATAGCAACTTTTCTATTTCTAATTAATGCCAAATTTCCTTTCTTCCTAACTTCTTTGACATTTTTAACTTCCTTTCTTAACTCAACTTGGTTTTCTAGAATGAGATCTTCATTTATAATATTTCTTATCCTTTTAAATTTGAGGTTTTACCGAGTATGGCATACTTATGGTAAGTAGATTTAACGTTGACCTAGATCATCCTTTCTTTATTTTCAATTAGTTTCCCCAACCTCTTTTCTTTTGTGTGGCATGTTGTCTCAATTTATAGCCAACTATGCATTCCTTCCTTAACTATAGCTAGTGTATCCTCTTCTGCCACTTATTTTAAAAGGAAAATTAAGAGGTTCAAGGCTCATTTGTCATGCTAATGGTCAAATTATAACATTTTATTCATTTCCTCTTTAATGGATTTGATATCTACTTTATCTTCTAGACTATTTAGGGTCAAAGTTTTAGTTACTTTTTCTTCTAGCTCTTTAATCGTGTCTTTCAATTTAAGATTTCTAAAGTATTGCAATCTTCTTGTTGGGTTGATTGTTTAGTTTCTTGGTTTTTATTTCCCATTACTTGTACTCGAATCTCCATTATCTTTAGTTTATTCTCAAACAGTTTTATCTTATTTTCTAATTGTTTTTTTAATTTTGTCTTCCAATTATGCAAATTTATTACCAAGCATGGTTGAAAAATTATTTTCAAACATGGATTCTAACTATTCTTGAATTTTTCATCTGTGAGATGTAGAACAGTTGGTGGTGGGGTATGGTTAAGATGCCCCCTAAGTGAAAAGGTCACTGGTTCAAGTCCCATGGATACCAAAAATCCAACCATGTTAAGGGTTGGTGTGGTCCAAGCCGGGTGCGATCCCCAGGTGATTTTGATGGCTTAGATGCCCCTAGTTCATGGTAAATTAGCCAATGGAAAACCTACTAGTAAGGGGGGTTCTTCCCATTATCCAACCAAAAAGGAACTTTTCTTGAATTATTCGCATCTCTTTAGTCTCCATTTTTCTCTAATGAGTCGATCTGATCACCAATGATTTGTAGGGTAGTTGTGTTAGGTATCCTATTGGTAATATTTGGTAAATGTGGTGGATTCTTCATATTGGTAAAAACACACACACAAGAGTAGTAAATATGGACTAGAGAAAGTAACTTGGTCACTATAATGGTTCTCTTCAATGAATTAGTCCTAGTGGTGGATCTTGAGAGAGTATAGAGTGTAGTAATGGTTCACTTCAATGGTAGTCTTACCCACAGATATTGAGAGAGTATAGATTTGTGCAGTAATGGTTCTCTTCAATTGGCCTAGAACATAAATATTGGTTCAATTTAGTGGTATCACTAGCTACAAATCTTAAAAGAGTATAGAGGGATATATATTGTTTGCTTCAATTGGATTAGGGTAGAATTATTTGTTCACTTCAATGGTATCCTTCGCCACATATCAAAATTCCCTTCAAGTATTATTTCAAAATTCACCTCAATGATTATATATATGAGGTAGTATTTATGTTGCAATTGTATCCCTAGACAGATATCAATGGTTCATTTCAATTGGCATAGAACAAAAGTATTGCTTCCATGCTATTTGAAGAGATTATATATAGCTTAACTAATGACAAGCAAGAGTTTTCATCCCTAAAGTGTCACGTACCCCAATTTCAATAACATTTTATGTTTAAAGAAGACATTATATTTTATTTTTAATGTAAATTTTGTGACTGTATTTGACCATGTGGGGTCAAGGATGACTGTAATTAATTATGTTGAATATTTTATCGTTACTAAGTAAAAGATGAGACAAATTATCTAAGGAGGCTGTTGAATGAGTCTCCACTAGCCCACTAGGTGGAATAGACTGGGGTGAGAGCAAAATGACACATGGAAGCATCCTCAACCACTTCTAGTTGTTGCAGGAGGAAAATTCTCTAATTTTGTGGTCATGTTCCCCAAGAAAGTGGAACAGAGTAGGTGGCTCATTAAGTAAAGAACTGACCAAAATACATAGGAATGCATATATATACCCATGGAATTTCAGCAAGGGGTTTTTCAATCATTACCTTATGAAATTTCTGAAATGGAAAGGGTTGCATAAGAGATTCAATGAGGGGAAAGGTAGAAGTGGTTTGAGTGTTTAAGACTGTTTTTAGAGCGAATGCGGATTTTAACTGAGTTCTTTATTGCAGAGTACAGAAGTATTGATGTTAAGTATTTCTATGGAGTTGCAGGGGTATTCAATCTCATCCTACCACACAGTTCTTTCAACCTGGTGGTTCAGTGGACAGGCTCAGCCCTCCTAAGACAAGCAGTGAGCTTTCTTCAAGAAAAAGGTTGGGTGGAACAGGCTCCTTGGGATGTTTGTCTCCTCTACAAGTTATCAGGTTCTAATGTGTTAATTTATTTTTATGCAAGTAAAAGTACTGAAATGAAGTAGTTAAGATTAGTTTATTGTTATTTCTTAATTACTTGTAGCTACAATTAAACTGTTAAGCTTGCATCTTGTTCAGGATATTACCTATATTTTTTTAACATAGTAAATGATATTAGAACTAGTAATGGTGGAAATGTTGATTTAGAAATACCTTTCTATATGTTTCCACTCATCAATTCATGAAGTACTCTAGTACAGAAGCTTGAATTAAAAGAATGATTATATAGGGATAAGATGTGTTTGAATATGCTTTACTTACAAAAACTTTCACTGATTGATTAAACCAGGAATGATAATAATCCTTTTATTTTTTATAATCCTTCTCTATTATATATGATTTACTATAAAAATATTACGCAGAATTTATAAAGTAATCTTTCGATACACAAATTTAAAACTGTGTATAACATAACATGTTAATAATTTCCTTCTTCAGGACTTAAACATATACATATATATTTATAAAACCTCTACAAAACACTTTAGAAAACTTGGTATAGTAAAACTGTGGTTTTACAGACAGAGTTTTATGAGTACTATAATAAACTAAATACTACTGTAAAACAATTAAGTTATTAACACTAGTAAATAATAATAGTACTATTTACTATTATAATTGTCTAAAGCAGCAGATTAAATAGTAAACAAGTAGTAATAACCAAACAAACTCTATTATTAATATAAGATATAAACTGTTTGGTTTTAAGACCCTAAGATGATAACTTAATCCTTTTATTCCATTCTAGTAGCTATTAAAATTGAAGATAGTTTTTACCTCTAACTTTTAACCCAACAAACCTTGTTAATATAAATATCATAACTGCTAAATAAAAACTAGAACCTAGGTTAACCATAAACAGTACCGTATTTGGAGATAAAAGTTAAAACAATTAATTACTAAAAAGTTTTTATTTAGTCACAGCCGTAGCAATTTTCTACTTTCAGTAAAAGTTAGAGTATTAAAGCCCTTTACATACATTCTACTCTATGCTTAGGAAAATGCTTTAAACAAAACAATAGTAACCATATTTACACATAGGTCCGTAATCTCGGCCCTTTTGCAACAACTTATTTCAAATAGAGTCCGATCGTATAAATAAACAGATCCATTAAATCCTCAAGAGATAAACCAAGAAATTCAATTTAACATTTAAGAACCAACATTCCATAATATAACTAGCCAAGAGACATTTTTTACAGAGCTGAGTGAAAGGGTCAAAGGAGTCTTTTATAAAGTGTTATAGCGTAAACCAACGGTTTTTCAAAAACATGGAACAGTAATATATACCCTAATTCCTTTATTTACAAAATCCATATCTAGTTGGAAAAACCCTAACGGTTAGCACAAATGACCATACGACCTCCTCCTTCATTTCTTAATCAAATTAAAAACTATATTTTAACACAGTAAACGAACATCGTGGTGAATAGTCGTAACCACCATCGAATTCCATTACAAAGGTAAGCAGTGAAGGGAACCCCAAGGAAGGAACTGAGGCTTACCGAGCCTTTGGAACCAAAAACCTTCAGCTTCATGCCAAACGTTCCTTTGTCAACGGTGCGTTGATTTTATTTTACCTACGTTCACAAATGAAACAGTTTTGGAACTGTTAGTAAAATCCGAGCTTAATTAATATAAATAGAAGGAAATTAAAATGGTTGGAGCTTATCAAAATTGCTTACACTGCATACGATGAGCTCACAGTTGCGGAAAGACAACCAAAACCTCAACTCTGTTAGCGCTTTGAACACCCAAAGACAATCCATTATTTGAACATCGAGATCAAAAGGGGCCTCTAGCTCATAGATATGGCGATGAACTCGAACCTTACACCTACTAAATACCACAAAGAGATTTTAATGGTAACTATTACAGAGTTTTCCAAAGAGTTCGAGGGCCTAGAGTCCACCCTTCCTCGCCAAAGTAAAAACCATAATGGAAGTCAAGTGAAATTAGATCTTATTTGAAAGAGAGTAGGGTTAATTCCCGAAAACCTCCGACAAGTAAGAATTTACCATGTGGATTCCACTTAAAAAGAAATTCTTAGTATTTTTTATATAGTTTAAAATCCAACGCTTTAACCCTACATTGTTATATAAAAACAATACTATTACTTTGTAAGCCTAATACAAATACACTGTGAAAGAAATAAAAAAAGGATAAATTGTTTAGTAAATGTTTCAAGTTAGGTTACAAGATTTTGGTTCATGCATAATGGGTTAGCTAGGTTGTATGTCGTTTTTATTATGCATCCTTTGTATACCTAGGTTGGTTTACATTCTTTTTCTTCATAGTTAGTTCTAGTGCAAGACTAATTATTTTAGTTTTGCTTCTAAGGCGAATTCCAAGTTAACATGGTAACTTTCATAGTTATAAACTATATGGAAATCTATTAGGTTCCTAATAGCTAAAAATGAAGGTATTTATATATCATCAGATGTATAATCTCATTACTAGAACAATAAATGTATCATTTACTCCAAAGACCTATTGGTGAAACAATGTACAAAGTTATTTTGCAATATATGAATAATTACTTGAGTTTACAATAAAATAAGATAGGGTATGCTAGATTGAAGCTCAAACTAATTGTAGTTATTATTGTATGCCTTAAGATGTTCTATTCTAGGATGTAGGTACCACTTATACAAGGGACATAAACCTACTTTAGAATTGTTGCATTTGAAATTGTACATAAATGCTATTTAGAAGTAGTAATGATTAGTCTAGGGCTTAGGAAAGTTCTAGGGCTATTATGGATAAAATCCATAATTAAATGTTGTTTGGAAGATTTTAGGAATTTTAATACCAAATTTAAATAAAAGCATGTGGGATAGTCATATACAATTAGTCCATAAACTCAAAGTGCTTAGAACAAATAATCACATTTGTTACCTAGGAAGAGAAAATTTTATTTTAAGCTTAGCAAACTCTTCCACATCGATGATCTAGACTTAAATTAGAGTCTAATGTTTTTCTTCCTAACTTACTCTTTAGTCTTCAAAGCTTTATTATTTTACACTGTAACCTGGAAGAAAAATTTACCTATAACCCTGTAAAAGCATCGAATTTTGTGTTAGCTTTGAAAAATGTAAGTAAGCATCGGGCTAACCTCAAGGCCCTTCAATAAGGCAAAAAAACAACAACAATTAGAATCATACACTGGATAGAAAGTAAACAATTGATCTATGTTTCATTAAATTTCTAACTCACAATCATGCAAGACTGAAACAAACTGAAAAATCAACAAAGTTAGAACATGATTGATAGTTGTGACCTACAGGTCAGTAAGTAAAACTTCTGTAGCTTTAGACACAGTTAACAAAAGAGAAATTAACCCCAGTATATCCTAACATTTTACCCTGCAATCTATCTGGTTGTAAAACTAAAGTTAGTTATAAAACTAGCATTTTGGACTATGACTTACGTTAAATGTCACATAGAAAAATTTTAATTTTTTTTGTGAATTTTTGGGGTTTTACATATGGTATTAGAGCCAAGTTCATACACTAGGCCTGAAGTGGTTCCATGCATGTAAACAAAAAGTAAGAACAGAGTGTGGTTACTGATTTATGATTCTAATGTTGAATGTACAGAATATTTTCTGAATCAGAATTGCAGGTATGGAAGGACTTGAAGAGTATGCTGAAGAGAGGTCCCCATTAAATGAACAAAATAACTTTGAAAGAGAACCTATTGAAGAATATATAACCAATAATTCATCTGAATTGCTACAAATCGTTAAGGATTTAAAAACTGAAATGGAAACTGTTAAGAAATAAAATGAGAGAATATTAAGAGCTTAGGAGGAGATGAATCAAATACTGTTGGAAAAAAATTCTAATGGAGCAAAGGATAAACAGATAGAATATGATAATACGTCCTACCAACATAAGAGTAAAAGGTCAAAATACTCTAAAATGGAAAGCAGTTCTTCTTCAGAAATTAATGGTAACTCATACAAAAAGAAACATTGATATTCTAGTGACAGTAGTGAGAGTCATTACCCCTCTAGGAAGAAGAACTACAAGCCGTATGAAGAGATTTATGGAGAGTTCAAAAAGATTAAACCACCAGCTTTTAATAGCAAAACAGAAAAATGAGACTAATTCGAAGCATGGTTTTCCGGAATGAAAAAATATTTTCAGATATATAACTATTCTAATCAGTTAAAAGCAAGAATAGAAATTTATAACTTAACTGGGAAAGCCAACATTTGGTGGCATGACATAAAACGAGTTAAAGGCATAAAAAAGAAGAATATAAACTGGAGCACTTTTAAAAAGTATTTTAAAAAGAAATTTTTGTTAGAGCAATATTATGAGTAATGGGCTAAATATTTTTATGACTTAAGGTTGGGAACTATGAGTATAAAAGAGTTAAATAGTAAATTTATGAGCTTACTTCGATATGTGCCCTATATTGTTGATAAAAAACCTAAGGTACAATGATTTCTAAGTTGTTTACCTTTTCATATTAAGGACAAAATTGAGTATGATAATCCCAAGACCCTTGAAGAGGCCATGTGAAAAGCAAATTTCTGCTATGAGCAAAATCAAAAAAGGGAGAACATGCCAAACTGGAAAGCATAAAGGTCTAATAATTTTGAACAATGAAAGAAAGGTTTCACACCTAATCGAAATTTTGGGCATAATAACTCACGTAAATTTTCTAACAAAAATTTTCAAGGAAACAATTTTAAAGGTAACTTGTAGTAAAACCCTACTGTCACAAGAATTAAAGAATTTACAAATAATCACAGCAACTAAGTTAAAAACAATGAACATAAGGAACGGGTAAAATGTTGGGAATGCCTAGGACTTCACTATGCATTAGGCTGCCCTAACAGAAAGAAGATAGTCAACAACATTCAAATTGTGTAGAAATAATTAATGGTTGGTGACTTATCAAGAGGGATGCCCAGAATCAATGGAGCATTGGAAAACAGACAGGATCTCCTAGTTTAGTAGAGAAAAGTAAATTATTAGTAGAGAAATTTGAAAAGTCATGGCTGGTTCAATTAGCTACAGGAGCAAAAAGAAAAGTAACTAATTTTGTGAAAAATTGTACATTATTTATGAATCAATTTGAAACTTCTATGATGTTGAATGTACTTCCGTTAGGCTCTAATGATGTATTAACTGGAACAGATTGGTTGGAACAACATTGAGAAGTGTCAAATTGTTTTCATAAAACCTTTACTTGTTTAAATAACGAAGGAGAAACGGTAACAATAAAAGGAATCCCTAGGGAAACATCAAACCAATAGATTTCTGCCTTACAACTAAAAAGGGTTGTTTGGAAGGGATGTAAAGTTGTTGCTATAGATATAACTAATGGAGAACACATTAATAAAGAAGATGGACAAAAATTAGAAGATATACCGATTCCGAGAGGTTATTCAGATGTATTTCCGGAGGAAACTCTCGGATTGCATCTGAAAAGAGAGATGGATTTCACTATTGAGCTGGTACCCGGTGCGGTGCCTAAATCGAAAGATCCTTATCGAATGAACATCGTGGAGCTTAATGAATTAAAATCACAATTAAAGGAACTGATTGATAAAACGTATATAAGACCAAGTGTGTCCCCTTGGGGAGCACTAGTCATTTTTGTTAAAAAGAAGGATGGTACTCTATGCTTATGCATTGACTATCATTAGCTTACTAAGATGACTATTAAAAATAGATATCCATTGCCCCACATAGATGATATATTCGATCAATTAAGCGGAACAATAGTGTTGTCAAAAATTGACTTAATATCTGGTTATCATCAGGTCCAGATTAAGAATGAGGATATTTTCAAGATAGCTTTTAGGACCCAATATGGTCACTATGAGTTTGTTGTCATGCCATTTGGGTTAACTAATGCCCCAACAGTCTTCATGTGTTTAATGAATAAGGTATTACATAAATATCTGGATAAGTTTGTAGTAGTTTTCATTGATGATATTTTAATTTATTCTAAAACTAAAAAAAGAACATGAGGAACATTTAAAAATCATTTTCCAAGTGTTAAGGGAACATCATCTTTACACCAAGTTCAGTAAGTGTGACTTTTTTAAAGATAAAATGCAATACTTGGGTCACGTAATAACTAAAGATGGGATCTCGGTTGATCCAGATAAGATAACAACAATTGAAAAATGGTATGTCTCAAAGGATGTGACTAATGTGCGGTCGTTCATGGGAATTACCAGATATTATCGAAGATTCATTGAGGGTTTCTCCAGGATCGTAAATCCAATAATTTCTCTATAGAATAAGGGAAATATGTTTGTGTGGGATCGAAAATGTGAAGAGATTTTTAAGAAACTAAAAGAGTTATTAATTACTACACCAATTTTAAGAATTGTGGATCCTAACAAGGACTTTATTGTATGCACTAATGCATGCAACTTTGGCCTTGGTCGGGTCTTAACTCAAGAAGGATATGTAATAGCGTACGAGTCCAGAAAGCTTAAAATTCTTGAGAAAAATTTCTCTACTTACGATCTAGAATTGGCTATCATAATACATGCATTAAATATGTGGCACCATCACTTGATCGGGAGAAAATTTACTTTAATGACAGATAATAAAGGTTTAAAGTATTTGTTGGATCAACCAAATTTAAACGCAAGGCAAGCTAGGTGGCTAGCTTTCCTTAGCGAATATGATTTCGAGGTCCAACATATCAAGGGAAAATAAAATAAGGTAGCTAATGCTTTAGGCGGGAATGTAAATTTTATGGCAGCAATCAATACTTATAAAATAGACTTAGAAGATCAGCTCGAAGAAGGAGTAAAATTGGATTAAAATTACCGAAAATTGCAAGCTAAAGTGGCAGAAAATGTAAGGGAAAATTTAACTAGATGTTACAGTCTAAATGAAAAGGGATTAATACTTTATAAAAACATATTGTATGTACCTAACGTACCTAAAGTTAATTTGGTGATCTTAAATTAAATACATAAAACTCCCTATTCGGGACACCCTGGTTATCAAAAGACAATAACTATATTACGGAAAGATTACCTTTGGCCGAATATGAAGAATGAGTTGGAAGAATATAATGCTAGATGTTTTGAATGTCAACAGGTTAAGACTGAACATCAACATCCAGTTGGTTTATTACAACTACTACCAATTCCTAGTTGGAAATGGGAGATAATCAGCATTGATTTCATTACAGGGTTACCTAGAAATCAGAACCAGAATGATTCTATTATGGTAGTTGTTGACAAACTCGGCAAGGAAGCCCATTTTATACTAGTAAGAACCACTCATAAGGCTGCTAATATTGCTGAAATATTTATAAAACAAATTTTTCATTTACATGGAATACCAAAAGTTATAATTTCTGACAGGGACCCTAAATTCACGGGAAATTTTTGGAAATCCTTATTTAAAGGTTTAAATACTACTTTAAATTCCAGTACATATTTTCATCCACAAACGGATGGACAGACTGAAAGGGTGAATAAGATTTTGGAATATATGTTAAGGATGTATGTTAGAGAACAACCAAGTATATGGGAGGACTATTTACACTTGGTTACCATTACCAAGCTTCATCAAAATTCATCCCATTTGAGATTCTGTATGGCAGAAAATGCAATACTCCCATCTCATGGAGCAACTCCATTGACAGGTTAATGCTAGGATCTGAATTATTAAAGAAGATGGAATTAACCATGAAACATGTACAAGGTAATTTGAAGGTTGCACAAGACAGACAGAAGATTCAGGCAGATCTCAAACGAACTTAGAAAGAGTTCCAGATGGGAGAACATTTTTTTATTAAGGTAAGACCTAAAAAGAGTTCCTTAAAATTATGGATTTATGTTAAGCTAGCACCCAGGTACTGTGGGCCTTTCGAGATATTGTCTAGAGTTGGACCGGTGGCATACCAATTGGCCTTACCACCGAACCTTAAAGTTCATAATGTTTTTCATATCTCTGTTTTAAAAAAATATGTGCATGATGCTACTCATGTTATAAATTGGAATGATGTGCATGTGGAACCCGAAGAATATTTTCTGGTGGAACCGGGTTGTATCCTCGACAAGAGGGAGATATTGCTTCATAATCGCAACATTGGGCAGGTGAAGGTGCAACAAAAGAACCTTAGTCCCGAAGAAGCAACCTAGGAATTGGAGAGTCATATCCGAGCAGCATATCCAATA
This sequence comes from Pseudotsuga menziesii, assembly GCA_001517045.1. Lineage (NCBI taxonomy): Eukaryota > Viridiplantae > Streptophyta > Pinopsida > Pinales > Pinaceae > Pseudotsuga > Pseudotsuga menziesii. The sequence continues at coordinate 248,664 of LPNX010112146.1, read as the reverse complement.
CTATTCCAGGGTAGCTCTGAGGATGATGAATAAACTAACATCGAGGACGATGTTAGAATTAAGTGGGTGTATGTCACGTACCCCAATTTCAATAACATTTTATGTTTAAGAATACATTATATTTTATTTTTATTGTAAAGTTTGTGACTATTGACCATGTGGGGCAAGGATGACTGTAATTAATTATGTTGAGTATTTTATTATTAATAAATAAAATATGAGACAGATAGTCTAAGGAGGATGTTGAATGAGTGTCCACAGGCCCACTAGGTGAAATAGACTGGGGTGAGAGCAAATTGACACATGGCAGCATTTTCAACCACTTCTAGCTATTGCAGGGGGCAACTTCCCTAATTTTGTGGTCATGTTCCCCAAGAAAGTGAAACAGAGCAGCTGGCTCATTAAGTAAAGAACTGAACAAAAAACCTAGGCATGCATATATCTTCCCATGGAATTTCAGCAGGGGGTTGTTCAATCATTACCTTGTGAAATTTCTGAAATGGAAAAGGGTGCACAATAGATTCAATGAGGGGAAAGGAAGAAGTGGTTTGATTGTTTAAGACTATTTTCAGAGCTAGTGTAGCTTTTAGCTGAGTTCTTTACTGTAGAGTACAGAAGTACTGTTGTTAAGTATTTCTGTGGAGTTGTAGGGGTATTCAACCCTATCCTACTACACAGTGCTTTCAACCTAGTGGTTCACTGGACAGGCTCGGGGATCCTAAGACAAGCAGTGAGCTTTCTTCAGGAAAAAGGTTGGGTGGAACAGGCTCCTTGGGATGTTTGTCTCCTCTACAAGTTATCAGGTTCTAATGTGTTAATTTATTTTTATGCAAGTAAAAGTACTGAAATGAAGTATTTAATATTAGTTTACTATTATTTCTTAATTACTTGCAACTGCAATTAAACTGTTAAGCCCGCATCTGTTCAGGATATTACTTGTATTTGTTTAACATAGCAAATGATCTTAGAACTAGTAATGGTGGAAATGATGATTTAGAAACACCTTTCTATATTTTTCCACCCATCAATTCATGAAGTACTCTAGCACAGAAGCTTAAATGAAAAGAATGATTATATAGGGATCAAATGTGTTTGAATATGATTTACTTAGAAAACCTTTTACTGATTGATTAAACCAGGAATGATAATAATCCTTTTATTTTTTATAATCCTTCTCTATGGTATATAATTTATTATAAAAATACTACACAGAATTTATAAAGTCATCTTTTGATACACAACTTTAAAACCGTGTGTAACATAACACGTTAATAATTTCCTTCTTCGGGACTTAACCATATACATATATATTTATAAAACCTCTACAGAACAACATAGAAAACTTGGTATAGTAAAAATGTGGTTTTACAGACAGAGTTTTATGAGTACTATAATAAACTAAATACTATTGTAAAACAATTAAGTTATTAACACTAGTAAAGAATAATAGTACTATTTACTACTATAATTATCTAAAGTAGATTAAACAGTAAACAAGCAGTAATAACCAAACAAACTCTATTATTAATATAAGATATAAAACTGTTTGATTTTAAAACCCTAAGTTGATAACTTAATCCTTTTATTTCATTCTAGTAGCTATTAAAATTCAAGATAGCTTTTACCTCTAACTTTTAACCCAACAAACCTTGTTAATCTAAATATCAGAACTGCTAAATAAAAACTAGAACCTAGGTTAACCATAAATAGTACTGTATTTAGAGATAAAAGTTAAAACAATTAATTGTTAAATGGTTTTTATTTAGTCATGGCTATAGCAATTTTCTACTTTCAGTTAAAGTTAGAGTGTAGAAACCCTTTACATACATTTTACTCTATTCTTAGGAAAATACTTTAAACAAAATAGTAGTAACCATATTCACGCACAGGTCCGCAAGATCGGCCCTTTTGCAAAAACTTAATTCAAACAAAGTCTGATCATTTGAATAAACAAAGTCTTTAAATCCTCAAGAGATAAACCAAGAAAGTCAATATAATATTTAAGAACCAAAATGCCATAATATAACTAGCCATGAGACATTTTTTACAGAGCTGAGTGAAAGGGTCTAAGGAGTCTATTATAAAGTGTTATAGCGTAAATCAATGCTTTTTCAAAAACATGGACCATTAATATATACCCTAATTCCTTTATTTACAAAAGTCGTAGCTAGTTGGAAAACCCCTAAGGGTTACCACGTATGGCCATAAGACCTCTTCCTTCATTTCTTAATCAAATTAAATACTATATTTTAACACAGTAATCGAACATTACGATGAATAGTCATAACCACCATCGACTTCCATTACAAAGGTAAGCAACGAAGGGCACCCCAAGAATGGAACCGAGGCTTACCGAGCCTTTGGAGCCAAAAACCTTCAGCTTCACACCAAATGTTCCTCTGTCAACTGTGCATTGATTTGTGTTTGCATATGCTCACAAATGAAACAGTTTTGGAACTGTTAGTAAAAGTCGGGATTAATTAATATAAATAGAAGGAAATTAAAATGTTTCAAGATTATCGAAAGTACTTCCAATGCATACGATGAGCTCACGGTCGCGGCACAAAAAGAAGAACCTCAACTCTATTAGCACTTTGAGCACCCAAAGACAATCCACAATTTGAATGCCGAGATCAAAAGAGACCTCTAGCTCATAGATATGGCAATGAACTTGAACCTTACACCTACTAAATGCCACAACAAAGAGATTTTAATGGTAACTATTGCAGAGTTTTCTAAAGAGGTCGAGTGCCTGGTGTCAACCCTTCCTTGCCAAAGTAAAAACCACAATGGAAGTAAAGCGATATTTTAGGGTTAGAGCTTGTTTGAAAGCGTGTAGGGTTAATGCCCAAAAACCTCCGACAAGTAAGAATTTACCACATGGATTCCACTTTAAAAGAAATTCTTAGGATTTTTTATATAGTTTAAAATCCAACGCTTTAACCCTGCATTGTTATATAAAAACAATACTATTACTTTGAAAGCATAATACAAATACATTGTGAAAGAAATAAACAAAGGATAAATTGTTGACTAAATTTTTCAAGTTAGGTTATAATATTTTGGTTCATACGTAATGGGTTAGTTAGGTTGCATTTCATTTTTATTATGCATCCTTTGTATACCTAGGTTGGTTTGCATTCTTTTTCTTCATAGTTAGTTCTAGTGCAAGACTAATGATCTTAGTTTTGTTACTAAGGTGAATTCCAAGTTAACATGGTAACTTTCATAGTTATAAACTATATAGAAATGTATTAGGTTCCTAATAACTAGAAACAAAGGTATTTATATATCATCAGATGTATAATCTCATTACTAGAACAATAAACGTATTATTTACTCCAAATACCTATTGGTGAAACAATGTACAAAGTTATTTTGTAATATATTAATAATTACTTGAGTTTACAATAAAATAAGATAGGGTCTGCTAGATTGAAGCTCGAACTAATTGTAGTTATTATTGTATGCCTTAAGATGTTATGTTCTAGGATGTAGGTACCACTTATACAAGAGACATAAGCCTATTTTAGAATTGTTGCATTTGAAATTGTACATAACTACTATTTAGAAGTAGTAATGATTATTCTAGGGCTTAGGAAATTTCTAGGGCTATTATGGATAAAATCCATAAGTAAATGTTGTTTGGAAGATTTTAGGAATTTTAATACTAGATTTGACTAAAAGAATGTGGGATAATCATATACAATCAATCCATAAACTCAAAGTGTTTAGAACAAATAATTACATTTGTTACCTAGGAAGAGCAAACTTTGTTTTAAGCTTAGCAAATTCTTCCACATCGATGATCTAGAATTAACTTTAGAGTCTAAGGTTTTTCTTCCTAACTTACTCTTTATTCTTCAAAGCTTTATTATTTTACATTGTAACCTGGAAGAAAAAATTACTTGTAACCTTATAAAAGCATCGAATTCTACGTTAGCTTTGAAAAAGCTAAGTAAGCCTCAGGATAACCTTAAGCCCCTTCAGTAAGACAAAAAAAAACAACAATCAGAATCATACACTTGCTAGAAAGTAAACAATTGATCTATGTTTCATTAAATTTCTAACTCACAATCATGCAAGATTGAAACAAACTGAAAAATCAACAAAGTTAGAACATGATTGATAGTTGTGACCTACAAGTTAGTAAGTAAAATTTTGTAGCTTTAGACAAAATTAACAAAAGAGAAATTAACCCCTTAGTATCTCCTAACATCTTACCCTGCAATCTAGCTGGTTTTCAAACTAAAGTTAGTTATAAAACTAGCATTTTGGACTATGACTTACATTAAATGTCACATAGAAACATTTTAAATTTTTTTGTGAATTTTTGGGGTGTTACATATGGCATTAGAGCCAAGTTCAGACACTAGGCCTGAAGTGGTTCCATGCACGTAAACAAAAAGTAAGAAAAGAGTATGATTACTGATTTATAATTTTAATGTTGAATGTACACAATATTTTCTGAATCGGAGTTGTAGGTATGGAAGGACTTGAAGAGTATGTTGAAGAGAGGTCCCCATTAAATGAATAAAATAAATTTGAAAGAGAACCTATTAAAGAAAATATAACCAATAATTCATTTGAATTGCTGCAAACTATTAAGGATTTGAAAACTGAAATGGAAACTGTTAAGAAAGAAAATGAAAGATTCTTAAGAGCTCAAGAGGAGCTGAATCAAATACTGCTGGAAAATGTTTCTAATGGAGCAAAGGATAAACAGATAGAATATGATAATACATCCTAGAAAAATAATAGTAAAAGGTCAAAATACTCTAAAATGGAAAGTAGTTCTTCTTCTGAAAGTAACGGTAACTCATACAGAAAGAAACATCAATATTCTAGTGACAGTAGTGAGAGTGATTAGCGCTCTAGGAAGAAGAAGTACAAGCCCTATGAAGAGATTTATGGAGATTTCAAAAATATTAAACCACCAACTTTTAATGGTGAAACGGAAAAAGGAGAGGAATCCAAAGCATGGCTGTCCAAAATGAAAAAGTATTTCCAGATATGTTACTATTCTAATAAGTTAAAAGCAAGAATGGAAATTTATAACTTAACTGCGAAAGCCGACATTTGGTGGAAGGACATAAAATGAGTTAAAGACATAAAAGAGAAGAATAGAAACTAGAGAACTTTTAAAAATTATTTTAAAAAGAAATTTCGGTCACGGCAATATTACGAGGAACGAGATAAAGAATTTTATGACTTAAGGTTGGGAACTATGAGTATGAAAGAGTTAAATAGTAAATTTTTGAGCTTACTTAGATATGTGCCCTATATTCTTGATGAAAAACCTAAGGTACAATGATTTCTGAGTTGTTTACCTTTTCATATTAAGGACAGAATTGAGTATGATAATCCCAAGACCCTTGAAGAGGCCATGCGAATAGAAAATTTGTTCTATGAGCAGAATATTAAAAGGGAGAACATGCCAAACTAGGAAGCAAAAATGTCTAATAAATTTGGACAAAGAAAGAAAGGTTTCACACCTAATCAAAATTTTGGGCATAATAACTCACGTAAATTTCCTAAAAAAATATTTAAGGAAACAATTTTAAAGGTAACTCATAGCAAAACCCTACTGTCATAAAAAGTAAAGAATTTACAAATAATCACAGCAACTATGTTAAAAAGAACGAACGTAAGGAACAAGTAAATTGTTGGGAATGCCAAGACTATGCATCAGTATGCCCTAACCAAAAGAAGACAGCCAAAAACATTCAAGCTATGCAGGAAGAATTAACAGTTGGTGACTTAGCAAGAGGGATTCCCAGAATCAATGTAGAGTTGGAAAACAAGCAGGCTGAATATCAGACTTCCATGGTGGAAGTAGAAGGTATGTTGCACCAAAAACCCATTTATATTTTAATTGACCCAGGGGATAGCCTGATTTATGTCTCTCCTAGTTTAGTAGAGAAAAGTAAACTATCAGTAGAGAAATTTGAAAATTCATGGTCGGTTCAATTAGCTACAAGAGCAAAAAGAAAAGTAACTGATTTTGTGAAAAATTGTACATTATTTATGAATCAGTTTGAAACTTCTGTGAAGTTGAATGTACTTCCGTTAGGATCTTATGATGTATTAATTGGAATGGATTGGTTGGAACAACATCGAGTAGTGTTAAATTATTTTGATAAAACATTTACATGTTTAAATAACGAAGGAGAAACGGTAACAATAAAAGGAATCCCTAGGAAAACAACAATCCGACATATTTCTTCCTTACAACTAAAAAGGGTTGTTCAGAAGGGATGTAAAGGTTTTGTTTTAACTATAACTAATCAAGAGCACATTGATAAAGAATACAGACAAAAATTAGAAGATATACAGATTCTGAGAGGGTATTTGGATGTATTTCCAAAGGAAATTCTGGGATTTCCTCTAAAAAGAGAGATGGATTTCACTATTTAGCAGGTACCCGGTGTGGTGCCGAACTCGAAAGCTCCTTATAGGATGAACATTCTGGAGCTTAATGAATTAAAATCGCAATTAAAGGAATTGATCGATAAAACGTATATAAGACAAAGTGTGTCCCCTTGAGGAGCACTAGTCATTTTTGTTAAAAAGAAGGATGATACTATGCGCTTATGCATTGACTACCATCAGCTTAATAAGATGACGATTAAAAATAGATATCCCTTGCCCCATATAGATGATCTATTCGATCAGTTACGCGGAGCAACAATATTTTCAAAAATTGACATAACATCTGGTTATCATGAGGTCCAAATTTAGGATGAGGATATTTTCAAGACAGCTTTTAGGACGCGATATGGTCACTATGAGTTTGTTGTCATGCCATTTGGGTTAACTAATACCTCGACAGTCTTCATGTGTTTAATGAATAAGGTATTGCATAAATATCTGGATAAGTTTGTAGTAGTTTTCATTGATGATATTTTAATTTATTCTAAAACTAAAGAAGAACATGAGGAAAATTTAAAAATCATTTTACAAGTGTTAAGGGAACATCAGCTTTATGCCAAGTTCAATAAGTGCGACTTATTTAAAGTTAAAATACAATACTTGGGTCACATAATAACTAAATATTTAATCTTGGTTGATTCAGATAAGATAACAACAATTGAAAAATGGTTGGTCCCAAAAGATGTGACTGATGTGCGTTCATTCATGGGAATTACCGGATATTATCGAATATTCGTTGAGGGTTTCTCAAGGATCGCAAATCCAATAACTTCTCTACTGAAAAAGGGAAAGAAGTTTATGTGGGATCAAAAATGTGAAGGCGATTTTAAGAAACTAAAAGAGTTATTAACTACTGCATGGATTTTAAGAATTGTGAATCCTAACAAGGAATTTATTGTATGCACTAATGCATGCAACGATTGTCTTGGTGGGGTCTTAACTCAAGAAGGACATGTAATAGCGTACGAGTCCAAAAAAATTAAAATTCATGAGAAAAATTATGCTACTTACGATCTAGAATTTCCTGCCATAATACATGCATTAAAGATGTGGTAGCATCACTTGATCAAGAGAAAATTTACTTTAATGAAAGATAATGAAGGTTTAAAGTATATGTTGGATCAACCAAATTTAAATGCAAGGCAAGCTAGGTGGCTATCTTTCCTTAGAGAATATGATTTCGAGATCCAACATATAAAGGGGAAAGAAAATAAGGTTGTTGATGCTTTGAGCATAATGTAAATTTTATGGCAACAATCAGTACTTATAAAATGGACTTGGAAGATCAGCTCGAAGAAGGAGTAAAATTGGATGAAATTTACCGAAAATTGCAAGCTGAAGTAGGAGAAAATGTAACTGAAAATTTAAGTACATGCTACAGTATAAATGAAAGGGGATTAATACTTTATAAAAACATATTGTATGTACCTAACGTACCTAAATTAAAGCTATTTATCTTAAATGAAATACATAAAACCCCCTATTCGGGACACCCTGGTTATCAAAAGACAATAACTATGTTACGGAAAGATTACCTTTGGCCGAATATGAAGAATTAGTTGGCAGAATATATTGCTATATGTTTTGAATTTCAACAGGTTAAGACTGAACATCAACATCTAGCCGGTTTATTACAACCACTACCAATTCCTAGTTGGAAATGGGAGATAATCAGCATTGATTTCATTACAGGGTTACCTATAAATTATAACCAGAATGATTCTATTATGGTAGTTGTTGACAAACTCAGCAAGGCAGCCCATTTTATACCAGTAAAAAACACTCATAAGGCTACTAATATTGCTGAAATATTTATGAAACAAATTTTTCATTTACATGGAATACCAAAAGTTATAATTTCTGACAGGGACCCTAAATTTATGGGAAATTTTTGGAAATCCTTGTTTAAAGGTTTAAATACTACTTTAAATTTCATTACATATTTTCATCCACAAACGGATGGACAGACTGAAAAGGTGAATCAGATTTTGGAATTTATGTTAAGGATGTACATTGGAGAACAACCAAGTAAATGGGAGGACTATTTACACTTGGTTGAGTTTGCATACAACAACCATTACCAGGATTCATCAAAATTCAGCCCATTTGAGATTCTGTATGGCAGAAAATCCAATACTCTCATCTCATGGAGAAACCCCATTGATAGGTTAATACTAGGACCTGAGTTATTAAAGGAGATGGAATTAATCGTGAAGCAGGTACAAGTTAATTTGAAGGTTGCACAAGATAGACAGAAGAGTCAAGCAGATCTCAAACGAACTCAGAAAGAGTTCCAGGTGGGAGAACATGTTTCATTAAGGTAAGACCTAAAAAGAGTTCCTTAAAATTAGGGAGTTGTGCTAAGCTAGCACCCAGGTATTGTGGGCCTTTCAAGATATTGTCTAGAGTTGGACCGGTGGCATACCAATTGGCGTTACCACTGAACCTTAAAGTTCATAATGTTTTTCATATCTCTATTTTAAAAAAATATGTACATGATGCTACTCATGTTATAAATTGGAATGATGTGCAAGTGGAACCCAAAGGATATTTTCTAGTGGAACCGGATTGTATCCTCGATAAGAGGGAGATCTTGCTTTGAAATCACACCATTGGGAAGGTGAAGATGCAATGGAAGAACCTTAGTCCCGAAGAAGAAACCTGGGAATTGGAGAGTCATATGCAGGCAGCATATCCAATTATGTTCCAGTGTAGCTCTAAGGATGATGAATAAACTAACATCGAGGACGATGTTAGACTTAAGTGGGTGTATGTCACGTACCCCAATTTCAATAACATTTTATGCTTAAAGAATACATTATATTTTATTTTTATTGTAAATTTTGTCACTATTGACCATGTGGGGTCAAGGATGACTGTAATTAATTATGTTGAATATTTTATTATCAATAAATAAAAGATGAGACAAATGGCCTAAGGAGGTTGTTGACTGAGTGTCCATTGGTCCACCAGGTGGAATAGACTAGGGTGAGAGAAAATTGACACATGGAAGCATCCTCAACCACTTCTAGTTGTTGCAGGAGGCAACTTCCCTAATTGCGTGGTCATGTTCCCCAAGAAAGTGGAACAGAGCAGGTGGCTCATTAAGTGAAGAACTGACCAAAATACCTAGGGATGCGTATATCTACCCATTGAATTTCAGTGAGGGGTCGTTCAATCATTACCTTGTCACAATTTCTGAAATTGAAAAAGGTGCACAAGAGATTCGATGAGGGGAAAGGCATAATTGGTTTGAGTGTTTAAGACAGTTTTCAGAGCGAGTACAGCTTTTAGCTGAGTTCTTTACTGCAGAGTACAGAAGTACTATTGTTAAGTATTTATGTGGAGCTGTAGGGGTATTCAATCCCATCCTACTGCACAGTTATTTCAACCCGGTGGTTCAGTGGACAGGCTCGGGGGTCCTAAGACAAGCAGTGAGCTTTCTTCAGGAAAAAGGTTGGGTGCAACGGGCTCCTTGGGATGTTTGTATCCTCTACAAGTTATTAGGTTCTAATGTGTTAATTTATTTTTATGCAAGTAAAAGTACTGAAATGAAGTAGTTAAGATTAGTTTACTATTATTTATTAATTACTTGCAGCTGCAATTAAACTGTTAAGCTTGCATCTTGTTCAAGATATTACCTATATTTGTTTAACATAGTAAATGATCTTAGAACTGGTAATGGTGGAAATGATGATTTAGAAATACCTTTCTATATGTTTCCTCTCATCAATTGATGAAGTACTCTAGTACAGAAGCTTGAATTAAAAGAATGATTATATAGGGATAAGATGTGTTTGAATCTACTTTACTTAGAAAAACTTTTACGGATTGATTAAACCAGGAATGATAATAATCCTTTTATTTTTTAGAATCCTTCTCTATTATATATAATTTTCTATAAAAATATTACACAGAATTTATAAAGTAATGTTTTGATACACAACTTTAAAATTGTTTATAACATAACACATTAATAATTTCCTTCTTTAGGACTTAAACATATAAATATATATTTATAAAACCTCTATAGAACACTTTAGACACCTAGTTATAGTAAAAATTTGGTTGTACAAACAGAGTTTAATGAGTACTATAATAAACTAAATACTACTGTAAAACAATTAAGTTATTAACACTAGTAAAGAATAATAGTACTATTTACTATTATAATTATTTAAAGCAGATTAAATAGTAAACAAGCAATAACAACCAAACAAACTCTATTATTAATATAAGATATAAATTGTTTGGTTTTAAAACCCTAAGCTGCTAACTTAATCCTTTTATTTCATTCTAGTAGCTATTAAAATTCAAGATAGTTTTTACCTCTAACTTTTAACCCATAAACCTTGTTAATCTAAATATTAGAAGTGCTAAATAAAAACTAGAACCTAGGTTAACCATAAACAGTATTGTATTTAGAGATAAAAGTTAAAACAATTAATTACTAAATGGCTTTTATTTAGTCACAGTCGTAGGAATTTTCTACTTTCAATTAAAGTTAGAGTATAAAAACCCTTTACATACATTTTACTCTATGCTTAGGAAAATACTTTAAACAAAATAGTAGTAACCATATTTATGCATAGGTCTGCAAGCTCAACCATTTTGCAACAACTTATTTAAAACAGAGTCCAATTGTATAAATAAACAGAGCCTTTAAATTCTCAGGAGATAAACCAGGAAAGTCGATATAATATTTAAGAACCAAAATCCCATTATATAAATAGCCACGACACATTTTTTACTGAGTTGAGTGAAAGGGTCGAAGGAGTATTTTATAAAGTGTTACAGCATAAACCAACGCTTTTTCAAAAACATGGAACACTAGTATATACCCTAATTCCTTTATTTACGAAATTTGTAGCTAGTTGGAAAAACCCTAAGGGTTACCACAAATGGCCATACAGCCTCCTCCTTCATTTCTTAATCAAATTAAAAACTATTTTTTAACACAATAAACGAACATCATGGTGAATAGTCATAACCACCATCGAATTCCATTGGAAAGGTAAGCAACGAAGGGCACCCCAAGGATGGAACCGAGGCTTACCGAGCCTTTGGAGCCCAAAATTGTCAGCTTCAGGCCAAACATTCCTTTGTCAACTGTGCATTGATTTTTTTACCCATGCTCACAAATGAAACAGTTTTGGAACTGTTAGTAAAATCTGGGCTTAATTAATAGAAATAGAGGGAAATTAAAATGTTTGGATTTTATCAAAAGTACTTACATTGCATACAATGAGCTCACGGTCATGGTGAGACAACCAGAACCTCAACTCTGTTATTGCTTTGAGCACCCAAAGAAAATCCACAATTTGAATGCCAAGATCAAAAGAGACCTCTATTTCACATATATGGCGATGAACTTGAACCTTACACCTACTAAATGCCCCAAAAAAGAGATTTTAATGGTAATTGTTGCATATTTTTCCAAAGAGGTTGAGGGCCTAGCATCCACCCTTCCTCACTAAAGTAAAAACCACAATGGAAGTCAAGCGATATTTTCAGGTTAGAGCTTGTTTGAAAGCGAGTAGGGTTAATGTCCAAAAACCTATGAAAAGTAAGAATTTACCACGTGGATTCCACTTAAAAAGAAATTCTTAGGATTTTTTATATAGTTTAAAACACAACGCTTTAACCCCGCATTGTTATATAAAAACAATACTATTACTTTGTAAGCCTAATACAAATACATTTTGAAATAAATAAACAAAGGATAAATTGTTTAGTAAATGTTTCAAGTTAGGTTATAAGATTTTGGTTCATGCATAATGGGTTAGTTAGGTTGTATTTTGTTTTTACTATGCATCCTTTGTATACCTAGGTTGGTTTACATTCTTTTTATTCATAGTTAGTTCTAGTGCAAGACTAATGATCTTAGTTTTGCTGCTAAGGCGAATTCCAAGTTAACATGGTAACTTTCATAGTTATAAACTATAAAGAAATGTATTAGGTTCCTAATAGCTAGAAACGAAGGTATTTATATATCATCAGATGTATAATCTCATTACTAGAACAATAAACGTATTATTTACTCCAAAGACCTATTAGTGAAACAATGTACAAATTTATTTTGCAATATATTAATAATTACTTGAGTTTACAATAAAATAAGATAGGGTATGCTAGATTGAAGCTTGAACTAATTGTAGTTATTATTGTATGCCTTAAGATGTTCTATTCTAGGATGTAGGTACCACTTATACAAGGGACATAAACCTAGTTTAGAATTGTTGCATTTGAAATTGTACATAAATGTTATTTAGAAGTAGTAATGATTAGTCTAGGGCTTAGGAAAGTTCTAGGGATATTATGGATAAAATCCATAATTAAATGTTGTTTGGAAGATTTTAGGAATTTTAATACCAAATTTAAATAAAAGCATGTGGGATAATCATATACAATCAATCCATAAACTCAAAGTACTTAGAAAACTCTTCCACATCGATGATATAGACTTAAATTAGAGTCTAATGTTTTTCTTCCTAACTTACTCTTTAGTCTTCAAAGCTTTATTATTTTACACCGTAACCTGGAAGAAAATTTTACCTGTAACCATGTAAAAGCATCCAATTTTGTGTTAGCTTTGAAAAGGCTAAGTAAGCCTCGGGCTAACCTCAAGGCCCTTCAGTAAGACAAAAAATAAACAAAAATTAGAATCATACAATTGCTAGAAAGTAAAAAATTGATCTATGTTCCATTAAATCTATAACTCACAATCATGCAAGACTGAAACAAACTAAAAAATCAACAAAGTTAGAACATGATTGATAGTTGTGACCTATAGGTCAATAAGTAAAACTTATGTAGCTTTAGACACAGTTAACAAAAGAGAAGTTAACCCCTAAGTATCTCCTAACATATTAACATGTAATCTCTCTGGTTTTAAAACTAAAGTTAGTTATAAAACTAGCATTTTGGACTATGACTTACATTAAATGTCACATAGAAAAATTTTAAATTTTTTTGTGAATTTTTGGGGTGTTACATATGGTATCATAGCCAAGTTCAGACACTGGGCCTAAAGTGGTTCCTTGCACGTAAACAAAAAGTAATAAAAGAGTATGATTATTTATTTATGATTTTAATGTTGAATGTACAGAATATTTTCTGAATCAGAATTGCGGGTGGAAGGACTTGAAGAGTATGTTGAAGAGAGGTCCCCATTAAATTAATAAAATAACTTTGAAAGAGAACCTGTTAAAGAAGATATAACCAATAATTCATCTTAATTGCTGCAAACCATTAAGGATTTAAAAACTGAAATGGAAACTGTTAAGAAAGAAAGTGAGAGAATATTAAGAGCTCAGGAGGAGCTGAATCAAATACTGCTAGAAAATTTTCTAATGGAGCAAAGGATAAACATATAGAATATGATAATACGTCCTACCAACATAAGAGTAAAAGGTCAAAATACTCTAATATGGAAATCATTTCTTCTTCAGAAATTAATGGTAACTCATACAGAAAGAAACATCAATATTCTAGTGACAGTAGTGAGAGTGATTACCACTCTAGGAAGAAGAAGTAAAAGATGTATGAAGATATTTATGAAGAGTTCAAAAAGATTAAACCACCAACTTTTAATGGTGAAACAGAAAAAAGGAGACTAAGCCGGAGCATGGCTTTCCAGAATGAAAAAGTATTTTCAGATATATAACTATTCTAATTAGTTAAAAGCAAGAATGGAAATTCATAACTTAACTGGGAAAGTTGACATTTGGTGGCAGGACATAAAACGAGTTAAAGGCATAAAAGAGAAGAATATAAACTCGAGCACTTTTAAAAGTATTTTAAAAATACTTTTTTGTCGGAGCAATATTACGAGGAACGGGATAAAGAATTTTATAACTTAAGGTTGGGATCTATGAGTATGAAAGAGTTAAATAGTAAATTTATGGGCTTACTTCGATATGTGCCCTATATTGTTGATGAAAAACCTAAGGTACAACAATTTATGATTTGTTTACCTTTTCTATTAAGGATGAAATTCAGTATGATAATCCCTTCTTCCATAAGATGGATTATGCAACTCTTCTTCTACAACCAACTTTTTGCGAGCTTGGTTCCACAACTCAATTTTCACAATTGAGTCCTTCCACAAGACCCCTTCCACAATTGCAGATTTTAGGAATGCAATTCTCGATTTTAAAAAATTTGACTTCCACAATCTTGTCGACGCATCGGTCCTTTTGGAAATTAGATTGCAGATTACAGATTGCAAATGGCAGATACACCTTCCCACTTTTCCCAAAAATGGGCTTCCATAATTTCCCCCCTGCATGTCTCTTCCCGCAACTCCGGATAACCGTCGATCTTTTTCAGAATGCTTCTTGGTCATTGATCTCTAATCAAGTGTGGAACTTCATTCTTGTACCCCTTTCTTTTGTGGAATTCATCTACGACTATAGATCTATCTAGATTATAGATTTTTACTCAAACAATTACAGACGAATTGATCAGGGAAACAACACGGGAAACAGTCAATTCGTTTATGTTGCACTTGCATGAATGCATATCCATCTTTATGAATTCTATAAACATTTCTATCAATAATAAAGACTCATATACACAGAGAATTAGACATACTTTTGGTTATTGAAAAGAACACATCAGAAAATTGCATATGTGCAGAGTATTGAACTATGTTCCTTATTCAATTAACCATTCATGTGTATATTCATCCACACACTCACTCACTTATGCATATATGCATCCATATCTCTCTTTGTATGCACATTTAGATCACATTACATTAAATAGAACTCCATTAAACTTGTCAGATCCGAGACAACAAAATATGAAATCCTAAGAAAGTAAATCTACAACTATCATATCCTCGAGTAACCTTCTTCAATATTCGAGGGTATCTATTGATACTTTCCATTATTACAATCAAACAAACCCTGTCTAGAAAATTAATTACAATTCATTAACAACTTACCCTATATTCTAGAAAATATTACATGGAAGCAGAAAATAACATTTCCTACTCAATCAAAAAACATACGACTTTGACTTGATGCTCCTACATCATACTCTAAGGGAATAAAATAATTCTTCATTAGTTCTTCAGGGTCTATATTGTAGTTGGAAATCCCCAGTTCAGTCATCCATGTTACATATTCAAATGGCCGATCTTTCCACTTGACCAAATACTGAAAAATAATCTATGTTCTTGGGCTTCTTTGAAATTATTTTGTCAAGGATAGCTTCAATCTATGGTTGTTTTTTCTATGGTAATTTTCCTTGCCAATCTATAAATGATCCTTATTCACCTGAGATCATTTCTTATGTTTGAACACCTGGATCTTTAAAAAGATATAAATTTGAAACATAAAAAATTGGAGAAATTTGAAGATCAGAAGGAAGTTCTATTTCATATGCATTTGTAGAAAACTTCCTCAAAATTTACAAGGTCCAATTTTCTTGAGTTTGAATTTATTATAGGATCCCTTAAGAAACCTCTCATTCCTAATATAGGCCATCACTAAATCTCCAACCTGACAATTTACTTCACTTCTCTTCATGTATGCTCTCTGTTTATACTTCTTCGTACTTTCCTGCAATTTCTTCTTAACATTTTCTTGTAGCTCATGCATACTGGATGCAAAATATTCACCATATGCACTTCTTATTTATTTTCCTCCTAAACTTGTAAGTCCATACGCTCCTCTTGGATGCATTCCATACATGATTTTAAAAGGACTCGTATCTGTACTCCTGTTAGGTGAATCATTGTATGCAAACTCAGCTTGAGAAAGAGCTAAATCCCATTGTTTAGTATTTTCATAAAAAAGACTCCTCAAAATATTTCCCAAGCTCCTATTTACCACTTCACTCTGAGGATGATAAGCAAAGCCAAAAATGAGATTGGTACCCAATTTCTTCGATAAAGTTCTCCACAAATGACCAATAAATTTAGTATCTCTGTCAGACACAATGCTCAAAGGAAAACCATGCAACTTTACAATTTATGAAAAGAACAAGTTAGAACTATGTGTTCTATCATTGGTATTCTTACGCAATAAAATGAGCCATTTTTTAAAACCTATCTACTACCACAAAAATAGAATCATACCCCCTCTGAGTTCTAGGAAATCCCAGGATAAAATCCATACTAATGGAATCACAAGGTCTAGTTGGAATACATAGGGGTTGATACAGTACAGTGTTTTGTATCCTTCCTTTTGCATGCTGACATATCCTACAATTTTCAACAAACTTCTTAACATCATTCTGCATTCCTGATCAAAAATAAAAAGAACTCACCTGAGCAAATATTTTGTCTTGTCCAAAATGACCTGACAAAGCTCCACTATGTTTCTCTTGTATCATATTTTCTCTCATAGAACATTTTGGAATGCACAATTTATTATTCTTGAATAACAAACCTTCATATAACATATAGTCCAACCATTGACTTCTATTGTGGGAACGTAGATTCACACAAGCTACATATATATCCTAAAATCCACATCTTCCTTATACATATTAACCAAATTTTCAAATCCCAAAGTACTAACCTTAATCTCCTACAAGATTAAATTTACTATGCTTAAGGAATCAGCAACCTTATTATATTTTCCCTTTGTATTCTTGATCACAAAGGTAAAGTTCTGCAAAAATTTCACCCACTTAGCATGTTTTTTATTCAATTTAGGTTGACTATTTATAAATTGCAAAACATGATTATATGAATATAGCACAAACTATTTGGGCATCAAGTAATGTCTCCATTTCTTGAGAGCTTACACAACAACATATAACTCCTTGTAATATGATGAATACTTATGTTTTTCCTCATTCAACTTATCACTGAAGTATGCCTCTTTCCATCCTTTTCCATAAAATAATTGGTTTTCCTTCCATCATGAACAACTTTTCTATCATATTGCCATGGCCTTTCGAAGAGTATATAGCATACATCCATGGGAATTATATCACATAATACCATATCTTTGTAATTACCAATTTAGAACTCCACATTGCATTTCTCACTCACTAAGAGATGATGTCCTTTTTGCAACCAGGACACTTTATGAGGAGTGGGATGTTTTATCATCTTCAATCCCAACTTCTCTATCATCTCTGTGGAGACCAAATTATTTGTACTACCGTTGTCAATAACCATCTTGAAACACATCCCTTGCAACTTGCACGTATTCCTAAACAAACTCTTTCTCTAAGTTGGTTCATGCACTTTCTTCTCTATTTTAACTAACACTCTCTTCATCATAAGATATTCTCCTTCCTTAGGAGGATTATTCATCTCTACCTCTTCATTGGACTCCTCACGAACCATTAGAGGAAATTTGGGGTCTAAAATGGGCCTTATAAGAAAATGAGCCTACAATAAGTTCTTGTGAGTTGGAATTCAAGAACCAATAGAATTCCAATAAAATAAGTCAACCATAATGGTTGAATTGACATATTTGTCATAAAAAAAAAACTATTTTTTTTTCGTATTTTTGACATATCTCCCTGTGTTTTTACTCAAATTTTGATCGGGGAGCTCATTGAATGCGGAATTTGATTCTGCATCCAACACATACCCACATTGCATACTTTTGACAAACCCTGCTACCCCAAAAACAAGAAATACCTGAAAAATGTGATGATGATGTCATCATCACATTTTTTTAGGTATTTATTTTTTTGGGGGTAGCAAGTTCTATCAAATGTATATAGTGTGGGTACTCGTTGGATGTGGAATCAAATTCTGCATCCAACGAGCTCTCCCGATCAAAATCTGAGTAAAAACACAGGGAGATATGTCGAAAATACGAGCACAAANTTTCCTCCAAAATTAATAAATATTATTTTATTATTTTAACTATTATTTTATTATTTTCCTTAGGAGGCCCATTTTAGACCTCAAAATTCCTCTAATGCTCATAAATGTTTTCATTCCTCTAAGCTATAGGTTTGTTCTTTGAGAAATCCCATGACATTTTTTCTATTTCTCCACATGTAAAGAATTTCACTTATATGTTTCTTCCTCTTCCTCTAGTATTATACCTACCTCCATTGAATCCTCCTTTTTGGGGTGACTGGATACTATAACCTTCTTCCTCATCTTTATGGGCATGAAACTTACCTCCTCTGCTTGGATATCATTTTTCATCTTTTTGTACTCCTCCCTTGATTCTTTTGGTTATGTTTTCTTAGTAGCTTCTCTTCTATCCTTCAGGTTTCTTGATAAGCATTTTCTACAGTCTTCAAATTCAACAAGATGATCTCATCTTGTATCTCATATCTCAATCCATTTAGATATATGGCCACTCTTTCAATGCCCCCTTGTATCTATCTAGCTCCAATACTCAACTTCAAGAACTCTTTTGTTTATTCTTAAATAGTCATACCCTTTTGTCTAAGATTATGTAGATGTCTAATGAGAGTCAACTAATAATCCTTAGCCATAAATTGACTTTTAATTTTATCTAACATTTTATCCAGTTTTTTTATTTTGGACTTACCTCTTCTTTCTCTGTGGATTTGAAGTTCATCCCACCAGATAGTTGCATGTCCTTTCAGTCTATTCGTTGCATATTTCACCTTCTTTTCATCCTCAATTTCTTCAAAATCAAAGTACTTGGCTAGAGCATTGATTCAGTCAATAATTTCTTCAACATTCAAATTACCTTCATACATGGGAACTTCAACTTTAGGCCTATCATTAGCTTTTACCAACATCTTTAATACCTTCATTTCTTCAGTAATCTCCTCTTTCTCTTCTTCAGAGGATTCTCCTTCATCATTGGTGTCTGTATTCTCTAAATGTTTTCTCTCCATGGCTTACATCCTAGCTTGTATTTCTTTCAATTCACTTTGTGTATATATTTATGCATCATGTCTTCCTCAACCATATCCTACTGGAACTACACCTGCTATTCCTTGTCTTGGCGGCATCCCTATAGGCTCTGATACCAAAATCGATGGAAGCCAAGAGCTAGTAGACCTATAGTACTCTTGATCAACTTAAAATGTTGATCAAAACCTTCTTCTGCAAGCTCAATTTTGTGACTCTACTTACACAACCAGCTTTCCGCAAGCTTGGTTCTGTAACTCAATTTTCGCAATTGAGTCCTTCTGCAATTTCCTTTCTGGAAGACCCCTTCCACAATTGTGGATTGTAGATTACAGGAATGCAATTCTCAATATTCAAACATTTGACTTCTGCAATCTTGGTGTTGTAACAGTCCTTTCTGCAATTGGATTGTGGATACACCTTCCCACTTTTCCCAAAAATGGGCTTCCACAATTTCCCCCTCACACGTCTCTTCCTGTAACTCCAAATAAACATCGATCTTTTGATCTATGATCAAGTGTGGAACTTTATTCCCATACACCTTTCTTTTGTGGAATTAATCTATGACTGTAGACCTGTCTAGATTATAGATTTTTACTCAGACAATTACAAATGAATTGATTAGGGAAATGATCAATTTGTTCCTATTTCAATCACATTAATACATCTCCATCTTTATGAATTCTATAAACATTTATATCAATAATAAAGTCTCATATACATAGAGAATTAGACATACTTTTGGTTATTGAAAAGAAGACATCAGATAATCGCATATGTGTAGAGTATTAAACTATGTTCTTCATTCAATTAACCATTCATGAGTACATTCATTTACACACTCACTCACTTATGCATCCAAGCATCCACATCTCTCTTTGTATACACATTTATATCCTATTACATTAAATATAACTCCATTAAACCTGCCAGATTCGAGACAACCGGATTTGAACTCCTAAGAAAGTAAATCTACAACTACCCTCTCCTCAAGTAACCTTTTGCAAGATTCGAGGGTATCTGTAGTGAATTTCCATTATTACAATCAAACAAACCATATCTAGAAAATGAATTACAAATCATTAACAACTAACCCTATCTTCTAGAAAATATTACATGGAAGCATAAAAATAGCATTTCCTGCTCAATCAGAAAACATATTCCTTTGACTCAATGCTCCTGCATCATTAACTAAATGGTTAAATATATTTCTAAATTTAAATATATTTATAATTTTAAACTTTTAAATATTGATGAAATGTTATTATGCATCTTGAAATATATTTAAATGATAACTTTTAATGGTTAACTTTTCATTAATTATTGATATAAGAATGGAATAAGAATAAAAAAATATTTGATGATATATCCTATTGTTCGTAAATTTATTATCATAAGGCAATGATCACATTTTTGGAATTTCAGCCCATTTAAAGGAAAGAATGGGTAGACTAAAACACTAGAATCAATTCAAACATGTGTGTGTGTGTGTACCTCAACCAATGTTGGTCATTCATACCTTAAGAAACTACTTAATTTGCTTTAGAGTTTTATTTCTGTATTCAAAAATCTTGGGGAGGAGTGTTCCTCTCTCTCTCTATGTGTGTGTGTGTGTGGTTAATGTCTTGTCATACCAATTTTGACCTATAAAACCTTAAGAGGATAGATAGGAATTATTTGATTTGCTGTAAAACTATATTCGTATGCTCAAAGATCTTAGAAAGAAACATTCCTAGGTCACCATAGGTTTGACAAGTTAGAAGGTTAAGGAAGTACGTATTGTAGAAAATATTATGAAATGGTGACCTAATGTGGGAATACATAGGGAATTCTTATAGAAAGTCCCTTTCATCCTCAACACTCATACACTTATAGATATGGCGAACTCTTTCCACCCATGGTGTTTTAGGAACTGTCCAACACCCCATTTAACTATGGAGCTTGTGAGAATTCATTGTTATCTTTGACATAATAATTTTCTTCTATGAACTAGTTAAGACATAGATATATGTTTGATCTTCTATATTAAGGTTAATGACATTCTTATATTATTTTAATTGTATTTTAACCTCTAATAATTTCTCGTATCACAATTACTCTTTAAACTTAGTTGTAATAATATATTTAATGTTATTGATATTTTGAAAAGTGACATTTTTTTCAATACCCCAATGGTTTAACTAAGTCACTGGTGCCTTTATACTAGTATATATTGAGCCACAGGTGGTCATCTCCATAAGAAAACAAAATGAAAAAACATTATAGAAAATGACAAAGGATTTTAAAAACCTCAACCCCTATCAAGCGGGCCTCTAAGGGTCTCCCCATAATGTTTATCCAATTCCTCTACATCAATATGCAAACTCGATCCATGAACAATCTCGGCAACACTAACTATTGACCAAGCCACTCACATATTCTTCCTTGTGCCCACGTTCATATATTGTGATTGAACCACCTTACCAACCCATACATGATCCAGACACTACCATAATTCAATGCCTGAGTGATAGGAAATCACATAAAAAAAATTATGCATTAATCTGATATCCTTCCATTGTTCCTTCTAGTAATGGATTGGACCATCATCCCTGTAACTTTTAGCTTCTTGTTATTGTAGCACATGCCCCAATAAACCCTTGGTGACACAAAATATAAACACCTCTATCATAAATATGTAACCTACCCCTTATGGTGTCTGGGTCTAAATCCATGATGCCAGAGCATCAAATTATTCAATAGGATTCTCCTCCTCCAGCTCCACCCATAAAGTCTTCCCCACAACATCCAAATTATCATGAATGGCCTATGAGACATAGTTCTAGTAGACCCAAAATGGATTATATGCCCAAACATATTCGTGGTTAGCATGCGTCCTCCCCGAACCCCCATTGGCTCCCCCTTTCTCTTTCATCGTAAAAAGCACCTTCAACAAAGGGAGAACATAATAGGTTGCTTCCACCACCTTTCTTGGATCCAAATTCCAATTCTCACCCAAACCATTATGACAATGATAAATTTATAATCCATATTCTCTCGGGTGATAGCATCATCACCCTCTTTGTCGAATGCCTCACCTTCCATCCTCTTTATGTAATAACCATTGCATATCCCTAGGAAAAACCCTTGTGTGAAAAACCATAAATCCAAACCATCACACTTCTCATGCATAATGTCTAGAGGATATGCCATTGAGCCATACACCCTCACCGTACCTCGCAATCCATACAGAAGCTTCCCTCTATTACCTGTTATGACATTATCAAGGTACAAACTTAATGATGATAACGACTACCCTCCCTCACCACACATCACGAACCCGATACCAGATCCCCTCATTAAATAAGGGTTAATCATCATGTGTACCACCTGTGTTTGAGTGTTACAAAACAGGATTGTGGAGCAATAACAATTAAACAATAAAAAAAATGTAAATATTAAAAACATGACAAGAGAGACACCAATATAACGTGGTTCACCCAAGATGGGATACATCCACACATAAATTTCCATACCTTTATTATTATACCATCTAGCAAAATGAAGGTATACAACCTACAGCACACATGTTGCACTTCCTCTTCACTCTCTCACAGTCTGTCTCACACAATCACAGAGATCATTTTACAATGCTACAATACAATACACATTCATGTTACAATGCTTTATTTTTATGAGGGAATTACCATGGGAAAATATCACAGGTCACCCAATAACATGGGCCCTCAAACTGTTGACAAACAAACATCCAAAAAAGTTTCTTTCGAGGAATTTTCCCTCAAACCCCCCAGCTAAGGGGGGTGTTCCCCCCTACTAGGATGAGTGTATAGTAAAAAAGGATTACAAACATGGCTGAATAATAACATCTCTGAATCGGTAAGATCGGGATCCACAACCAACACCAGGGATTCCTTGTCTAGGGCCACTATCGAATCACAATGGTCAATGAATTGTTGATCCCCTATCTCATGGATTATCCCTACCCTTGATCTAGGATTGATCATGAATATCCCTATTGGAAAGGAAATCATATAGACTATTCCCTTTCTTCTTCACATGACTGAGGGAAAGACCGTGGATCTGATCTATAGCTTCCTCTAGCTTCTCCATCTCCAACGCCATGCGTCATCCCTAGGAAACCTTTGTTACTAGTCACCCATTTTGTATTTCATTCGTCGTAGTCATGAATATTTCCAAGTATCCTTTGAATATTATTGGATCAAATCCCCTGATTTTGGCCTTGATAAGGCCATTCAAAATTCCTTCAACCTCCACCGCATTATTTGTTTCTAATCCTATAGAATGCTATAAATACCATAGAAAATACCATATTAAATTCCAAAAGATACCTCGAAAAACATCTACTATGGGATTTCCCTTCAATGCCCCATCAATGTTTAGTTTATACATATTTTAGGTGGCAGGTTCCACACCTATAGGATGCAACTATGCAGCTGTGGATGTATATATTTTCCAATGAACCCCAATATTGAATCCACTCCCCAATCATGAATAATTTGTTTCTCATCAAGAGGCCTATAGTCCGAAGGCAAGATGGTGGAGAAAAAAACCACAACCAAAATGGAAGGAAACATGGGTTTCCCATCTATGGCTACATGTGGCTACATTTCTATGGTTATTCTTCCACCAAAGGATCCTAGTGAGGGATAATCTTCAAAAAAGGGACCTGATAGGCCCTATTCACTATAGTATGTGTGAGAGGGAAGAATAGACGATGGAGCATCTGCTGGATGATTGCACTTTATCCTCATATTTATGGGATCTATGCATAGCCCGCTTTAGGAAGTCATCTCAAGTAAGGGGATCACCAAAGAGAACAATAAAGGAATGGAAGTACAAACCATTCCATAATTTGGTTATAAACCAAATTTGGCAGCTCTTTCCTGGATTCTTAGTCTGGAAAGTATGGAAAGAAATAAATCAATGTATCTTCATGGATAAAAGGAGGTTATTGGGAGAGGTGTGGTGTATGATTTAATTCCATATGTTGGAAATATTAACGTTGATCAGGTGGTCGAACAAATACTGGAAATCCCCTATTTGGTTACACTAATTTTACAAATGTCTTCAATGTGTATCCATTGTTTGTTGGTTTTGAGAAATTGTATCGCTCGTATGAAATTGATGCCACTTGATTGAATGTTTTAATTCTATCAGTCTACATTATTTTGGAATCCAATCTCTTGAGACCATAAGTAATGCAGCAAAATTTATCATTTGGTTCCTATTCAAATCATATGATAGCAACTAGAATCCAAGTTGATAAAAATGTAGGAAACTTGTATTTTTTTTAAGAAAGGCACTACCACCTTCAACACTAACCCACCATAGGTCAAAATAGATATTTGTTGTTCAAGTTTATAAATATTTACATGTGACATTCAAGTAGTAATAATATTAGGTGAACTCAATAGGATATTTTACATGTCATTACTAAGAACCTTTTATAAAAGGGTTTATTCATTCCTTCCAAGTAGAAGAGTGTAGTAAAGCATCTTAACCATAGAGTGGAAATCATGGCATCCCCCTGCGAATTCATTGATCTCCTCGTAATTGATTTCACTCTTCTTCCATGGAAATATATAAGATATTACCATCATCGTGACCTAAGGGGGATTGAGAAATCAAGATATGTATCCCATGAATTAGGATTATAATGACATATGTATCAGCTAGTAAACTTGGAAAACAACGAAACTTACTCCCTCAAGTGTATAGCCACGACAAATTTTCCCTAATAGTTAGTAACTAATGAGTTATATCTTAAGGGCTATAGGTTAGTAATCTATATGCTAACCTATAGACCTTGTATCATTACCCCAAGTTTCATTGTCGAAGGATAAATATGAATCAGCACTTGCATGTTGGATGTGTGTGTTGCTTTGCATCATGTACATGTGGTTTTTTTGACAATTTCCCACCCTTTATGTACATAACAATGTGGGATCCCATGCACATTACCTTAGGATCCCATGCATTATCCAACCTTTACAATCATTTTGAATATCACGATCACCACCTTCACAACATTATCCAACCCTCTAACATAGTAAATTGTCACGTTGGACCTCCTTTGTTGTTTTCTTTATCTGTCTTTCTACAATGTAACATATTGTATGATTCCTAGCACATTGTCCTCCAAGAAGAATAAATCAAATTGACCAGTCTGTCAATCAATGCAGGATAGGTGTGTCATGATTATATATTGGTGTGGTGAAATTAAAGGGATTGTAAACTCAATCCACTAGAGATGGCATTGGTGAGGATAATATAGGAATGACAACTCATACGGGGGGGAGTATAGATTGGGTGAAACATGTGAGGAATAAGAAGGTGGGATATCAAGCTCAGTCGATCCCATGTGCCAACCATAAGGAGGGAACAAAAAAGAGAAAGTGAGAAAATGTGATCTAGAAGCAACAATTTGTAATCCCATATGATTTAGAAGCAAAAATTGTAATCCCATATGATTTTCTTATTTTTTGTCAACTTATGCAACCATAATGGTCATTTGTACCTAGTAAGCTCATATTCAAATCCATATTCTGCAATTTTTCTCCCAGATTTTTCTGCAAGGTAGCAAAAAACATGAGGGAACAAAGGGATAAAATAAAGAAGTTGAAGAAGCTAGTTAGCATTTATCGAGTGTGCAAGTAAAAATACATGTTCACGATGAGAATGTCAAAGGAAACACGAGAACAAAGGACTCAGTAAGTTTTTTTGGTTGTTGTGATTATCGTTTCTTTGATTCATTCAAGCTCATATTGCCAACATAGAAAACAACTTCATTAACATCTTCGTTAGACATGGCTGCATAGCGAAATTGGGTGACTATATGTAGGGATTCTTCTAAGATGCAAATTATAGAGAGAAGAAGTTTATCATAACATGTTTCAAACACAAGCCATGCTACTGGGTGGTATTGAATTTGTACAGGTTTCTTTGGATATTGGAACACGTGGGAGGGGACAACTTGGAACATGAAACATGATTCAACTTTCATTCACTTAGTATATAGGCCTTGGATGAGGCCAAATAAGGCCTCCAAACATGAGATTGGACCGAAGACAAAGTACATCAAAAAACTTTGGTTAAAATTGTTTGGAAATAGTGTCAAACTAATACATTGGTGCATAATTGATTTCAACATTCCTTGTTGCAAGGCAAAGACTAATAAGTATATGCATTTTTTAATATTTTCTATTTTTTTAATGGCAATAAAATAATTGCTAGAATGGATTTGAATTCAAGATTGTATTTTTCTTGATAAAATTCATTTAAGGCTGGAATTTTTATCCCATGTTATTCGATTTTGGCATTGGTAGAGTTGCAAATATTTAATGTGCTTAGTGACTTAGGAATTGGGGTTAAGTAATAACATTGTTTACAAGATCTAGGTTTTTTTAAACTTGATTATCACATATTAATATGATTTCAATCATAGTTATGTGCAATCTTTATATGCAAGAAAACATTGTGATGGTTGTAGTAAAAGGTTGCTTATATGGTTAAAATACCAAGTCATATTGCTGATTTCACATTAATTTTATGGAAAATCATTTTCTATATGTGGTTGTCACATTTAATAGACCATATATTTCAATTACTTAAATCAATTTGATTGGTATGGTTGTAGCATTCAACAACCCATATATTTCAATTATTTAAATCATGATATGGTTGTAGCATTGGACAACCCATACATTTCAATTATTTAAATCACTTTGCTTAATATGGATGTAGTGTTGGATAGGCCATATAATTTCACAAATTATTTTTCTTGATATGGTTCTAGTGTTAGGCATCCATATGGTTCAATTGTTTAAAGAATCACTTCAATGTTTCGGGCATTAATATTAAGTTCAGCTTGCAAGAATGATTATAGTAATAGTTGTGTTGCATACATGTAAAGTGATGTCACTCATGTCCATAAAACCACATTGATACATGTAATTAATGTTGAACCACTATGAATGTTGCAAGTTAACTTGATGTTATAGTTTGCATACTTCTAGGGTCATCCTTAATGTAATTATTTTGATTATTAGAATAATTTGCATTGCTACTAATGATGGATGAAATATCCATTTTTTTAGGTTTAATCGATATAAGTTGTGCATAGAGCTATGTAAATACATATATGATTTATTGTATACCCATTCACATGTAAGGTTTATTGTTATCGATCCATATGTCAAACGAATCTAGCCCCTGTTGTTGTGGGATGGAGGTTTATCTTCCCCGCCTAGGTTTTGTTTTCATAAGTGACATGATGAGATCATAATGAGTATATTGTTTTATTAGCATCATGTTTGGAGAAGTTTACCTTAAAAAAAGCAATGATAATGAAAATGGGACATTACATGACATGATTCAGAAGGGAGTAGTAAAACTCACATGTATACCCACATATCAACAACTTGTTGATATTCTTACCAAGCCCTTAGCAAAAGAGAAGTTTGAAGCATTTAGAGACAAACTTAGATTGGTGCATACTTCCTTCTTCACTAAGAGTGAATGTTGAATTTTGTATCTTGAATAAGAGATTTCACATGGGTTCAGTATGAATGTGATTAAAGTATTTCAAGTTAAAACTATTTGGTAATTCACTTTAGTAATAAGGTGAAATTCTTATAACAAGCACATCTCACTAAGAGACTCAAGGGTTAGCTCAAGTGGTAATGATCCAAACATGAGATATCTTCCCCCAAAATTGGAGAGGCCATGGGTTTGACTTTCTTAATCTTGTTGGGGTTAGTATTTGTAAGTAGGTTCAATGGTTTACCCCATTTATCATTCATGAATTATGGGGAAGTACTCAAAGGATCTTCTAGATGGTTATTCTTTAATGAAAAAATGCACCTCACTAAGAGATTAGGATTTTAACTCAAGTATAAATGTAGGTGAATATAGAGGGTTTACAAACTCTACACTAAGATAAGTTTTGTTGAGAGGTGAATTTATTCATCAATGGAGCATGTCTAGAGCTTAGGAAAGGAGCTACAATTAAGAACTAGTCATGAAACCATCACATAGTTTCATATAATCGTATGGATCCATATGGACGTGTCTATATATTTGTATGGACATGTCCATACAGTCATATGGACAAGGTCATAGAGTAGGATAGTATTCGTTAGACAATTTGTAGACGGTTTTCTCATTTTTAGCAAGGATATTTTTCTCAATAATTGTGCAGATCTATTTTTGGGTGTATCGTACAATTGCTAGTTGTATAGTTTGTGGAGGTTTTCGTGTAAGGTTTGAATTGCTAATGAAAAGTTGATTTGGATTAATTGCATGTGTATTTTGTTTTCTTTCTTTTACTATTTACTTTCCATTTTTATGTGTGATTGTTGTCATGTGAAGAATTTAATTTTCTGCAATTAAAAAATAATTTTGCTTATTTGAGAAAATAAGAACAAGAATTTGCACCTAGGGTTTGGAATTTTAACATTATTAGATATACTAGTTTATTACCTTTTTATAAGATTCGGGTACATATATAAGGGCTTTGTATACATAGGTCTAGGAAAAAGTGGGAGAGGGTATTGAAAGAAATATAAGACATGGTGACATGAGGAGAAGATATAATGGTTCTAAATTACACGTATTGGTCATTATTTTACCAAGGATATCCCAAGGAAAAGTATATCGAGTTGAATGTAAAAAACATTAGACCTTATCAAATCAAGAGAAGATTCGTAGATAATGCCTATGACATGGAATTTCCATGGAAATTACATCTCTTATATTTAATGAGGACCTTATTATTCTACAAGTTATGATTCAAATGATTTTGGAGATGAAGATAAAGAGAATGAAGAACTAGGTTGGATGGAACAAATGTTGAGGAGAGAATGGTCAAATATAAAAAATAAAAATACAAAAGCATTGGAAGAGAAGGTATACAAAACAATATGCATTGAATACAATTAGTACTTAGTGATATTAATAGGTAGGCCTAATAAAGACAAAACTTTAATCTCAGAACAAAATTTCCATATATTTCTTAAGGGTAACCTAGACATTAAGCAAGCACCGTGAGATTTGCATATGAGGTGCAAATTTTTCCATTTACAAAAGTTCAATGCAAGAGCATCGAGATGAATGCTTAATTGGGCATAACCAAAATATGATGAATGTAGAGAATGCAAAAAAACTAGGTGTAGGAAAGCACACATATGTAAATGGTGTGGTCGAAATAGGGTACCATACATGAGGGGAGAATAAATATGGTTCTCATGATAGAATATGAAAGAATGAACTTTGGAGATCAAGTGTATAGACACCTGGAAAAAAAACCACACCAATAAGTGAAGAAGTTGGATCCTTGGAACAAAATAGTTGATCTTCTTGGAAGAAAAAAGAATCGAAGTAAAACATTATAAATTGATGGATAGTGAAATAACTTGGTTTGATCCCATATGTGAGGAGAGGGAATTTATTGAATTCAAATTTCCATCAAGAGTGCGGGAGGTTTTCCCAAGGAAACAATTTTAGTTTCAAAGAAAATAAAATATGCATCGAAGAGGAGTTTAACAATATTAAGAATAACTTGTCATTGGAAGAAAGGATATGAATGTCAAGGATGATGATTTGGATAAGGTTAAATGGTTGATGTAAGAATAGGATTGGGACTTGAGTCATGAATTTTTCTAAGAGATTGAGAAATATGAAGGAAGCAAACTATTTTGTGGCTTAACAAATTGCATCTAAGTGAGAATAATTTTGAGAGAATGACCACATTGGTTGTGTGTAATATACAAAGAGATGAAGTTGTACTTAAAGAGATTATGAGGACTATGGAAATCCCAAGGGGATGTATTCTATTTAATCTAATTATAATAATGATATAACAGATCCATTACAACCTATTATCTTATTTGAATTAAGTACGCATATTTTTATATGGCCTAATAGAATTAATGGTGAGAGGATCCAAACCAAGTACCTTACTATATTCATTTCCTAGGCCTTGGGCCATTACATTTATATTTTTATATTATAAGGGTCATTATTGGTCATATCAATATTTGTAAGTGTACCCATTATCTGCCATGTATACGAAGAATATCTAATTTTAGGGATGATAAAAAGTTATTTGTAAAGATAAGGTGTAAAGGAGGTTTCCCCCCTTGTAATGGCAATCTTATCCATTCACTATTTCACTAAACTTATGTGTGGCATCATTGAATTTTGTTTTTCTTATGCACATTTGTCTAATTGGTCCATAAAATTTGGTATCATAGTGGAAAATCTTTGGTTTGGCTCCTTCAAATGAGCCATCTTACCATTTTCACTCCAACTTTCTTTTGGATAATTGGAAATGTCTAAAAAATTCAATGTTGCTATAGGAAAGAGAAATGTACATTGAGTAAAAAAGTTGGAACCTATTTCATATTTTTTGGAGTTATTAAATGTACAATTTAGGTATTTTTTCTAGTCCTCAAAAAAGGATTAAAAAAGTGGTTAAATTAAAATATTCATATTTGAATATTACATGTCTAAATTGAGTGCTACTTATGGGATTAGATCAAAGACGAATCTAGATTTATCAAGCCCAAATTTCAGACCTATTATGAATATATTGGAAAATTAGTAGTCCATCCATGTGTTCTCACCTAAAAGACAAAAAAAAAAATTGGTGTTGGTAGCTCGGCCCTAACTTTATCTTGGAAGGTCCCAAGTGCAAGGGATCAACAAGAGCCTCAAGAAGACATTAGAGTACATCCTGTAAAATGTTAGAAACATAACGTTACAATAAATGAAGTTGTAACCATTATAACAATGGCCAAAAGAGAAAACCCTAAAGCAAGGTTTTACAAGGTGTTGTAGCTTTAAATTATCATAAATTTTGATTGGGTGCTCATTTTGCGGTGATTCAAAAATTGTTAGAAGGAGGAATCAGAGGACAATATATAGGCATATTGTTTTGTACCATTTGAGGATAAGTTCTCAAAAAAGGTCCATTGTCATGGGGAAAATCAATATTCTTTTTGTAGGAGCAAACAAAATGGAAGAATTACCTACCAAGTGGATGAACATGCCAAGAGAAATTATGGAATTCATCATCGATTGGAAGAACATTAAAGCATAATATGAAACTTGGAAGGGTAATTTATTCACATAGAAGCATCTAAAAGTAATCAAGCATTGAGAGAAACACTTGTTTGAAAGGATAGATCATGTTAAACACATAGGTCTTAGGTCATTATAATGATATTGCTATACTATTTGTGTTCTTATCATTAAATCATTATTTGTAATAGTATATTTTGTCTCATGTGTATACCAAGAAGATCTAGTTTTATGGATCATCAAGATTTACTTGTAAAAGTAAGGTGTAAAGGAGGTTTCCCCATAGAAATGTAATTCTTCACCATTCACTCACTCATTAGATTTAGGCATGTGGACTTACTAAGTAGGGCCTTTTTTATGTTTATATGGCTACTAAAATCCATAATACATTGATGGCCATTATTACCACATATTTAAGCAAGAATTTTGAATCTTAGTGCTTTCAAATCAAGTGCAAGACATATTCCAAATGCATGATGTCACTCCCCCACAATTCTCGACAGGTTGGAACTAATCAAAGAGAACTTAACAAAACCTTATTGTCTTAATCCATAATCAATCACAAATTCATTGATTTTCCTTTACTAATATGTGTTAAACTAAAATAAAATGTATCTAAAATGAATTGCAAACAACCCTTGATCCTACATCAAAAAGAACATTATCTAAAGTAATCAAGCAAAAACAAGCAACCCAAAGAACTATCCATTCATAAGAGAGAAAGAAACAAATAAGTATGCACAAGATAACAATAACTTGATATAATATAATTGATGTCCTCATAAAGATACCTAATGTTTGAATTCCAAAGCCCTCACACCGTCTTCACCTAGTCCACTAACCACAAGTTAGTGTGGTAGGGTATCCAAGGAAAGGATGCCTCAAGAAATGGATGGATAATTGCTAGAGGTATCAAAACCTACGAAATATTAGAATTAAACTAAATAGTGCACAATAAATTGTCCATAGTAGTGGTGAAACAAAAACTCCAATTGATACTTGAGGAAGATCCAAGGGCCAAGCAATCATGAGAACAACGATGCATACATTGACAAAATGGGATAATCTCCTTCACTTTCATGGTCAAAACGATTGATATGACGCCTTTAAGAGTGTATGTATTTCAAGTGCATCCATACCCTCCTAGGATCATAAATGGTTTGAAACGGCCCCTAATGCATGAAATGTTTTTTTTCTTTTTTTAACACCATGCACACTACCCCTAAAGGCCAGGTTATCTTGTTGGCAATTCTTCTCCATTATGTATAGAAACAATGAGATCACATGTTCCAAGGTTGGATAATAGGGTCTAAAGTCTTATGAATGAATAATGACATTTGATTAAGTTTAAAGCACCCAAAATAAGGGGAACCCAAGGTAGAATGAGCAAATTGATGGAATGGGATAAGATCAAGCAAACTCGAGAGCATATGAATGATAAAAGTACCTTTGAAGTACCATTGATGGCCATTATTACCACATATTTAAGCAAGAATTTTGAATCTTAGTGCTTTCAAATCAAGTGCAAGACATATTCCAAATACATGATGTCACTCCCCCACAATTCCCGACAAGTTGGAACTAATCAAAGAGAATTTAACAAAACCTTATTGTCTTAATCCATAATCAAGCACAAATTCATTGATTTTCCTTTACTAATATGTGTTAAACTAAAATAAAATGTATCTAAAATGAATTGCAAACAACCCTTGATACTACATCAAAAAGAACATTATCTAAAGTAATCAAGCAAAAACAAGCAACCCAAAGAACTATCCATTCATAAGAGAGAAGGAAACAAATAAGTATGCACAAGATAACACTAACTTGATATAATATATTTGATGTCCTCGTAAATATACCTAGTGTTTGAATGCCAAAGCCCTCACACCGTCTTCACCTAGTCCACTAACCACAAGTTAGTGTGGTAGGGTATCCAAGGAAAGGATGCCTCAAGAAATGGATGGAGAATTGCTAGAGGTATCAGTTACCAAGAAATATTAGAATTAAACTAAATAGTGCACAATAAATTGTCCATAGTAGTGTTGAAACAAAAACTCCAATCAATACTTGAGGAAGATCCAAGGGCCAAGCAATCATGAGAACAACAATGCATACATTGATAAAATGGGATAATCTCCTTCACTTTCATTGTCAAAATGATTGATATGACGCCTTTAAGAGTGTATCTATTTCAAGTACATCCATACCCTCCTAGGATCATAAATGGTTTGAAATGGCCCCTAATGCATGAAATGTTTTTTTCTTTTTTTAACACCATGCACACTACCCCTAAAGGCCAGGTTCTCTTGTTGGAAATTCTTCTCCATTATGTATAGAAACAATGAGATCACATGTTCCAAGGTTGGATAATAGGGTATAAAGTCTTAGGAATGTATAATTATATTTGATTAAGTTTAAAGCACCCAAAATAAGGGGAACCCCAAGGTAGAATCAGCAAATTGATGGAATGGAATAAGATCAAGCAGACCCGAGAGCATATGAATGATAAAAGTACCTTCGAAGGATATTTACAAATGACTTAAATACTTATATGAAAGGAAAGAATATAAAGAGGCATAAAATTTGGGTTCAAACAACTTTTGAATCTAAGCGTGGAGACTTTTTGAGTGCCATCATTCCATCCATTCAAGAAGAAATATTAATTGAAAGTAAAGAATGAATGAATAGAAAGGCATGCAATCCAGGAAACCATCTTGATGAGAAAGATTTAAATGCAATCTAGAAGAGAAGATAATAAAAAACAAAGAAGATGAAGCAAAGTGTAATAATTGCAAACCACATGTATGTGCAACCATGAAATGTTAGATGAAAGAAAACGATATGTTAAGAAATTAAATAACTACGGGTGTGTTGATTAATTTTGAGATGTTTTGCATTATAAGCAACAAAAATGAGACCCATTATGGACTTATTAGTAAGATTAATCGCAAATGTGTGGCTTAATGGCAGTTTTGAAAAGAAACAATAAGCATTGAATGAACCTAAGAAAAAGTGGGCATCTATCCTTATCCATGTTTACATATTTTATCACTTTAAAAGCATTTAACATGTTGATTTATAGTCATTTTATTGCACTGGTGACACTATTTATTTTGCGTTAAAATTTATGATGTGGTTACAATGTTGATATCAAATATTTGTTTATTATCTGACCACATTATTGGGCCTTTGAATTACTTAGCTTGTAATTAATGATATATGCATTATTACAATAGATAATTAAAGGGAAACATATAACTAATAGTTAAATATATGTCTCTCAACAATCCACAAACCTTGTGCAAGTTTAGCAGCTTCATCATAAATCTAATGCATGGATTTTTCATTATTTTTCAAAACCTATCAATGATTTTGTTTGGGAAAAAATCTCTATTAAGCTCGATGAATATTTCTTAATTACATATATTGTTAATTAAGTTAAGATATGAACTTGTACAAAACGAGCATTATCAACTACATACCTAAAATATGGATTAGCATTCAAA
Organism: Pseudotsuga menziesii; assembly: GCA_001517045.1. Lineage (NCBI taxonomy): Eukaryota > Viridiplantae > Streptophyta > Pinopsida > Pinales > Pinaceae > Pseudotsuga > Pseudotsuga menziesii. The sequence goes on along the minus strand of LPNX010112146.1, from coordinate 213,804 downwards.
ATATGATTTTGTTCATTAAATTTTCTACATCATCAAATCCTTGCTTCTTTGTTCTCCAAAATAGTCTTCCCCTTTTCCCAACTCTATACATCTTTATCTATCACACTCTTTCACTTCCTTCATGATTTGTTATAACTCAACTTTAACATAAGTGTGAATCCTTTACATGTAAAATATTTTGAGAATTCCTCATAACTGTCTAAATCCCTTCTTCTTTGTTTTCAAATGAAAAAAAAAAAACTTGTTATTCAAAAGGTTGAACCGATGTTACAACTTTAATAGTCAAACAGGAAACAACCATTCTTCTATCCTGACTTCTTTGAAACGTTAACACAAACTACAAAAGACTACAAGAGCCATTAACCAATACCTGTAACTAAATCCTCAAGATGGTTGCAACCCATCAAATACATGTAGATAAAAAGAGTTAAGAGACTTCAAAATATAGTTGATACAAAGGACAAAATAACCCAAAAAAAAGACATCATAGACTATCCTATGATAAAATATAACTCAAGAAGCTAAAACGCATCATAGCCTCCCAAATCAACTAGTTGCTCCTCCATATATTCTTCAAAAAAAAAAGCGCCCTCCATTTCCCCAATTGCTTTCTTTGGCAAAGAATCAGTCAAAGTATTTAGTTCCTGGTAGATGTGAGAGAAAGATATTTGAGAAAAATACTCCTTCAACTTCGCAATCTTCTTCATGTAGAAAACTAAGTTGATAACCTGTAAAGATGCCCTACCAGTTGCCCACTCAATAACAATTCGAGAGTCACGCCAAATATTTATGTTTAAAATGCCTCTTCTACGTGCCACCCTTTACCCCATCCCAAGTCCAATGTCAAAAGGACATATCATTTTTAGCATTAATGATTGGAACATCATTTTTTATGTATGTGTGGGATTCCTAGGAAAGTTATCAAAAATATAGTGTAATTCTTGTTATAACCAAATTTATGCATTATAAATTATGCTCTATATGTTCCCACTCTAGCACACATTTTTGCATCGATTGATTATAGAGTATACATGTTATCACTTTTTATTGAAATTAAAACAAATGTATCTAATATCCCTGTTGGAGCAGGGCCCCGCAGCGATAGGAAAAGCTGCTATCGAAACAAGAAAGTCAAAGGAAGTAGTACCTGAAGCGGCCGAGAAGAGAGCTCAACCACTGCATTTAAGGCAACGGCGATGACAGGAGGGCTCAGCTACCCTCATGAATGGAGAAGGAGAAACGGGATGAGGTATTAAAGACAAAGGACAGAAGGGGAGCGACCGAGGAAGCGGTGCCCATACCCACAATCAGCGCCGGGAAGCGTGGAAGACTGCAGAGAGCTGCAGTGTGACCAGTAAGCGGCAGTTCAAAGTACACATAGGCCGACTGTCATAGTTAGGGTTTTGGGTTACTGTTGGGATAGGCCCACAGTTTTGTATCATGGTGAGACCTTCGGGCCACCTATTTAAACATGTATTTTGTATTGTAAAAGGTTAGACAATAGATAATTTGGTTATCTAGTTATCATCATTATTGTAAGATATTGAGAAAGAGTCGAGCTCTAGTTCTGTTGTTCAGTCTGTAGTTATCTTACTGTAACCAGTAGCCGATTCCTTGAGCATGAATGTAACAATCCGTAGGGATTGAGAGAGAGAGAGAGAGGAATATATTGTAAGAAGAAAGCATAATAGAAAGAGAAGAGATCTAAGAGAGAAGGGCTCTCGGCTGAGTGCACGGAGTTTCCCAGAAGATCTCAAGCTGTATAATAGGTTGCAACGGAACTGTGTGTACTCTCTCCAGATATAATATAAACACAAGTTCCTGTGGACGTAGCTTCCTCCCTGGAAGTGAACCACGTAAAATCTGTGTGTTGTGCAACTGTTTCATGTGACTGTGTTATGCTTATTTGCTATCTTTTATTCGTTACGTGAACGTTGCTTATCAGTTGATGAATGTATGTATGCTATCCTTCATTTGCAGTAACATAGAAGGTTCAATGTGAGTTGAATGCGTTAACTATTCTGTATGTGAGTTTATTAGTACTTGATTTAGACAGTAACAGTTACCATGTTAAGTGACTTCTGTATATTTCATTCAGCAAGTAGAGCGTGATTAATGTTAAGCGTGTTAGACTGTAGAGGCTAAGTGAATTCGCTTAACACCTTGATGAATGTTAACCGAGCTATTCTACCCAGAGAGGAAGCCTCGGGACCTTAAGAGTTGTTAAATATATTGAGTCTCACTGTAGGAAGTATTGCAGTGAAGAAAGGCGATATTGCACTGTCAGAGGAGCTGCAGTGTGAGATATCGTAGGTCAAGAGCCATGCGGAAGAGTAAGTTTGCGCATCGTCCTAGAAGCCGTGATGCAATAAGAGTCTGCTAGGAAGAGAGAGATACAAAGTTTGTGGAGAGATTCAACTGGTTAAGTAGAGTCAAGAGAACGTAGGATGCTATAGAACCTGGTTGAGGAAACGTGATTCTTCAGCCAACCCATTTAAGATCACTTCGGGTGAGACTTCAGGCCGTTTTGCGGTCTGTCACCGAAAGGGCCGGTGAGCTAGGGGTTTTTGTTGGTACATTAAAGCAAACTCAGGTTTGCACAGCAGTAAGAAAGAACCAACAAATGGTTCCGTTGCCTTAGGAATTTCTCAGAAAGAACCAACAAATGGTTCCATCGTGGGTTTTGAACAATTTGAAGAGTTGATGTTCTGTTGGCATCCTACTAAAGAAGAACTTAACCAGTGGGTTGAGTCTAGAGAAAGAGAATTTGTTGCGCAAGAAAACAAGAGTCCTAGGCTTAGTACAGAGGACTGGTTACAGAAACATATCTTCATAGACGTGCATGCGATATTTTTTGTAACCTATACAAATGAGTTGTACGATTGGTTGTCAAAGTTGAATGATAAGCACGTATTCAAGAAGAAAAGGAACATTGTCTGGACTCCGGAGCTGATTCACACCATGAAGAGCGTAGATAATCCCATTTTGCGGGCAGTAGACTTCTGGCTTGCGAGTTTGCTGGAAGGTTTCATTACAGAGTTTGTAGTCGATCAAAGAAAGAGTTTCAGTGAAGCAAAGAGGTAATTCTTCAAGGGATATCGCGGTAAGTACTTGAACTCTTTGAATTTATTCCTTAAGATGTTATTATATGAAAAAGGAGTACTGGATATATTCTCAGATGAATAAGTTAAGTAAGTGTAATGTCACAAGAGTTTGAGAGTGATTCTGAAGAAATTGGATGTACACGTAGCGGTAAAAGATATAAAGTAGATTTCAGATCTTCCTTATTTGAAGACAGTTCAGACAGTACTAGAGAACAGAGTCAACGTAATAGAGAAAGAACAGTAGGGGGTATCCCTTACCACCCTTATACCCCACAAAAACAAACCAAGACTCATAATAATCCCGCAGGAACTCCATCTAGCAGTTCACACATAGTAAATACTACATTTACACCGCCAAGTGTTACTACAGCAAACCAGAACCCACCACGTAGAAACAGAATGGGGGATGACATGGAATTACCTACCTTCATGGGTACAGGGGCAGAAGACCCAGAGCAGCATTGGTTCCTATGTGAAGCTGTATGGACCATTAAACAGATTCAGGATGACAATACTAAGCTTGTCCAATTGGCTACTACACTTAGAGAACGAGCTTTAACATGGTATATGAAGTATACATCAGCGCAGATTAGAACACTTATAGAGGTCAGAACCGCAATGATTAAGGAATTTAAGAAACCTAAGTCTGAGTCACAATGTATCACAGAACTTAAAGACATCAAACAGTTACCCACAGAGTCAGTATGGGATTTCAATCAGAAATTTAAAGGTCTTATAGACCAAGTTAGTTTTGAGTTTGCACCGGAGCAGCATAAGGAATGGTTCATCGCAGCACTACTCCCTCATATCAGACTTCCACTAATGCAACAGAAACTCCATATGCAGGATGAAGCATTGGAGATGGAAATGAAACTAGAGGCTTCACCTCTAGCTGAGACTAGTGCAGGTATGTCAAATTTACAGAATCAGTTAGCTAATCTCACTTTATAGTTACATGAGATTAAGAAAGGAAAAGAGGTTGAACAAGAACTATGGTGTACAAAGTGTAAAGGACATGGCCATACTAAAGATAACTGTCTAGTATTTGTTGAGTATCTAGAAAGTGGGGCTCCTAACCCCTTAGTACAGACTCAAGGGCCATGGTGTGAAATTTGTAGAACAAGAGGACATAGACCACAGGAATTCCCTTTACTTCAGAAGTATGTACAAACTCCTAAGAATTTATACTGTAACTTATGTAAGTCAGTAGGACATGATGAAAATAATTGTCAAGCTTATGATCTCATGATAGAGAGAAAACATGACTTCTACAGAGTCCATTCAGAGACATCAGGACCAGTAGCAGGACCATAGCATGAACCGGCTCATGATGGCTGTGGTGGAGGATTCAGAGGAAGAGGCTGTGGTGGAGGCTTTGGCCGCGGCCATAGACCGATTGTTTGTTATAACTATGGAGCCATAGGACATTATGCTAGAGATTATCAGAACCCTACTACAACATTTAAGTATTGCAAGCCCTATGATCATACTATAGAAGAATGTCCTATCTTGATAGCCAATATTAAGGATCCTAAGCCAGCAGCAAACCAGAATATTCAACTTATTGCTGCTGAGCAGAAAGAACCAGAACCAAGAGTCAATATTGTGACTCACAGTGGTGTTTCTACTAGTAAGACATCGTAGGATGCCGAAAAAAATACAGGCCCGAAGTGGGTGCGTAAAGCCACTGATAAATCTACACCACTTGACCTGCAGAAGAACAAAGAAACATTTTAGCAAGCTAAAAATTTCTTTACTGACCCTACACTATCAGGATCGCGGGTATTTCCGCGTAGGGGTATAACACAGCAAAAACCTTGTGGCATTAGTCCTGTGTAGACATCGCAGGCTACCACATCAGGAAGGTGCGAAGAGGATGAGTTGACAGGAAGTGTACAATCCTTCTTGCGGAGCTGCTTGAAACTCGTAAGAAGTGAGAAAGCCATAGGAGAGATTTAGTGCATCATAGATTAGTATCAGCATCCTTCTTCCATGAGCAGTATGCAGTGTGTTGTTCATAATATTATGGGCCATACAAGAACAGGAAGAGAAATGAGACTCACAGCACAAATTGGAGAGTTTGAAATGGATGAGGTAATCCTAGATTTAAGATCAGAGGTAAATGTTCTGACTAAGCAGACATGGGAACAGATGGGTAGACCTAAGTTAGCCAGATCACCTATCCATCTGCGACTAGCCAATTAGCAGAGGGTATCGCCACTAGGCTGATTATCGCAAGTACCAGTTGATATTGACGGAGTTCGCAGCTTTGCATATTTTGAAGTCATAGAAATTATTGGCGATAACAAACCAAATATAGCTTTATTAGCTATTGATTGGGCAATTGATAACATGGTTGTTATCGATTTGAAGAAAATACAAATGACCTTTGAGGATAAACAGATTCGAGTCATCGCACCGTTGGATCCTTTTTAGGGTCCTTGATACATTGAACCTATCAGAGCAGAGGAAGAAGTGCGTAATATGGAGAGCTTCTATCAGATGACTGCTAACCAGAGTGATTATATCAACCCCACCGCAGAAGGAAATATTAGTTGGCGATGCGACAGCTCATGCGCATCGGATTCGGATGTTGGTTTAGAAAATTGGCAGAATAGGCTTTACGAAGTATCAGCTCGCAAATGTGCATTTATGACTAAGTCACTGCGATGGATTGGTACAGAGATTAAGGATATTTCGTTGTTTGATGGCTTAGCAGATGTCAATGACTTTTTACAGCAGTTTGAGAAGGAAATTCCTCATGAGCAGAGGATTGCAGCTATTGACCTTGCAGTAAGAGCCACACCTGCAAGATGGTGGCATGCACATAAAGAAAATATTGCATCATGGGATGATTTTAAGAGATTGATGGCGATCAGATTCTCTATTGACAAGGAGTGTCTCCAGCAGAAATACACATGAGAAAGTGACCCCAGGTCACATATTAAGATTTGCAAACAGAATTGGTTGGACATTCCAGAGGATGAATGGGTTCACTTATTCATTCACACTTTAGACATAGTTCCAAGGAACTGGTACACTGAGACAGAGTTGCGTAGAGGAACAATTACATGGCCAGTTATGATAGACAGATTTCTACTCACTTTCACTTTTGAATCTGAGTATCCAAGCATTGATCAGGCTCTAGAGATTATAAAGACTAAGATATTTGATGACTATACCCCACCAGTGTATACTCAGCCTGATTGGGCCATCCAGTTAGAACATGCGCTAGAGTGTTACAACTTCGTAGAAGAGCCAGGTGATGAGGATGAGAATCCTTGCAATATCAACATTCCAGAGTCAGAAGGGACTCGCGAAGTTGAGGGACCAAGCTAGACATTCTAGCTGTCATAGAACCTATTAAGATTAAAAAGATAAATATTGGCACAGAAACAGAACCAAAGTTTGCCTCTATTGGAGACTATTGGGATGATGAAATGGTAGGACACATCGCAGATTTGTTACATGACTATCAGGACTTATTTCCCACTAAGTTTATAGAAATGAAGGGAATAGTAGGAGATTTGGGAGTCATGAGGATACCTTTGAAAGAGGATGCTAGGCCGGTTAAGTAGCGTCCATACAGATTAAATCCTCGTTATAAACAAAAAGTCAAGGATGAGATTGATAAGATGCTAACAGTAGGCATCATTGAGCTAGTAGAAGAGAGCGAGTGGGTTAGTCCCATGGTTGTGCAGGAAAAGAAAACTAAAGGAGAAATCAGGATTTGTGTCGATTTGCACAAACTCAATGATGCATCGCTTCATGACCCGTTTTTGACACCTTTCACTGATGAAGTTTTAGACAATGTAGGAGGACAAGAGATCTACTCATTCACTGATGGCTTTTTAGGATATCACCAGATAAGAATCCACCCAGAAGATCGATATAAGACCACCTTTGCGACAGAATGGGGCTCATTCCAGTATACGGTAATGCCCTTTGGTCTTAAAAATGCACCAGCTATCTTTTCTAGAGTAGTAGTTGCTGTCTTTAAGGAATACATTCATAAATTCTTAGAAGTCTATTTTGATGATTGGACTGTATTTGGATTAATAAAAAAGCATATAGGATATTTAAAGCTCATGTTAGAGAAATCTAGGCAATATCAGATTTCTCTTAACTTGAAGAAATGTATATTCTGTGCACCATTTGGTATTTTGTTGGGTCATATTGTTTGCAGACAAGGCTTGATGGTAGATCCCGCAAAGATTTCCATCATTGTAAATCTCCCAGCACCCAACTCAGTCAAGCAATTGAGGACAGTGCTTGTTCATACAAGGTATTATAGAAAATTCAGCAAAGGATATGCAAAGATCATAGCACCTATGGAAAAGCCGTTAAAGAAAGAAGCGAAATTCCTATGGAATGAGGAATGCCAACAAAGTTTAGACACTCTTAAAGAGAAGATGGTTACAACACCCATCTTAGTATTTCTGGATTGGAACAAACCATTTCATGTACATGTGGATGCATCTGGCATCGCACTGGGGATCATCTTAACACATCCAGGAGAAGGGGGTATCGATCACCCTATCGCGTACTCCAACATAAAGTTATCTACCGCAGAAAAGAATTACACCACTACAGAAAGAGAAGGATTAGCTATGGTGTATGCTCTACAGAATTTCAGGCACTATTTGTTGGGTGCCTCATTCAAGATGTTCACTGACCATTCCGCTTTAAAGTACTTGGTCAATAAGCCAGTGTCAGGAGGGAGGATCTGCAGATGGTTACTCCTATTTCAGGAGTATGATTTTGAAATTATTGTAAAACCAGGAAGATTGAATGCCAGACCTGATCATCTATCGCGAATAGACTCAGGAGAAGAACCAAGTAATCTAGAGGATAATTTGCCAGATGCCCAATTGTTTTCTATCCAGATCGCAGATGAGTATTACGCAGATATTATTCACTTTCTCACTACAGGGTGGGCACCAGTTGATTTTACCAAGCAGCAAAAGAAACAGTTAGTTGTTAAAGCAGCAGATTTCACTTTGATCGCAAGACATTTACATAAGTTAGGTCTAGATGAATTCCTGCGCAAATGTGTTATGCCGCACAAGAAAGAGGCCATTATCAGAGAAGCACATTCAGGTACCGCAGGAGGACATTTCGCAGGAAATCCAACTGCTCAGAAAATTCTAGCCGCAGGATTATGGTGGCCTACTTTGCACAAAGACACTAAGGAGTTTTGCAGATGCTGTGATATATGCCAAAGGGTAGGAAAACCTTTGCAGAGAGATGAAATGCTGCTGTGACCACAGATTACGCTGCGGGCATTTGACAAGTGGGCTATAGATTTTGTGGGTCCTATTAACCCACAAGGGAAACGAACTGGTGCGAGATACATCATCACAGGAACAAAATACCTCACCAGGTGGGCAGAGGCCAAAGTAGTAAGGAATTGTGATTCTGCTACAGCTGCACAGTTCATTTTGAAAACATCATAAGTAGATTTGGATGTCCAGTAATTTTGATGAGTGATCAAGGAACACACTTTCTGAATCACACTATTCAGGCCTTGATGGAGGAATTTCAGATACATCATCATAAGAGCACTCCCTACCACCCACAAGCTAATGGTATGGTGGAGGCTTTTAACAAGATTTTAGAAAATTCTCTTACTAAGACCTGTAACAGCAAAAGAGATGATTGGGACCTTAGGGTTAATGTTGTATTATGGACTTATAGGACTACATGCAAGAAACTTACAGGACACACACCTTTCAGCTTGGTGTATCGACAAGAGGTTGTTATGCCTATGGAATATATTATTCCCAGTTTAAGAATTGCTCAAATTACCGAGATGGCTGATACAGATACGATGAATGAAAGACTAGCACAGCTGCTGGCCTTAGAAGAAAACAGATTCATTGCAGGATTTCATCAAAAAGTGCAGAAGGCATGAGAAAAATCTTGGCATGACAGGCACATCAAGAGAAAGATTTTTCAGATAGGAGACCTAATGCTTCTTTACAACAGTAAGTTTATTAAGTTTCCAGGGAAATTCAAGACACATCGGTTGGGGCCATATCAGATTCAGCAGGTCACAGAAGGAGGTGTTGTTCAGCTCAGTAAACTGAATGGGGATCTTGTTCCTACTTTGATTAATGGTAGTAGACTTAAGCTTTATAGTGATAGCCACTCCACCTCCCAGCCCTAACTCAAAGAACTAAGTCGTGCAGATGTCCAGTTTAGTTAGAAGGAGGCATCGCACCCATAAGTAGTCTACACTTACAAAAAAAAAGAGCGCAAGTCATAGGACACTTGCAGAGTTTTTTTAACGTTGCGGAGTTCACGCAACTTTTTGGTCCAGGATGATGCGGTGTGACATCGCAGCGAGGCGATGTTCCCCGTTCCACGAAGACAATTTTGAAAAGGGACAAAGGGCTAGTCACTTTGCCCTCTGACAAGCAATTAATCTAGATATGACAGGTTTACGTTGCCCTAGATTTGGAAACAATACAAGGATTGTCCTAGATTTGGTAAATCTTGGTCGAGACCGATGCCGGTACATAATTTTCAAGGGAAGATTTGATCAGATTTTTAGCAATTAATGAGGATCAAGACGCCGGGTGTTAGTCTTGTCCATGCAATAAATGCCGCCAATGGGTCTAGCTTAAGCGACCGTTGCTTCAGAGATTATTGCCTTCACTATAAGTACACAGATCATTCAGACAGAAGGGTTACTTTTGCGATTTCTAAGAGTTATAGAGCAAAATGTAGAAGTTTTCCCTGTGCAAAGATACTCCAGTTACAGAGTGTTAGTTTCCCTATTTTCGCAGCCATTATTAGTCCAGAGTACTGCACCAGACGGTTTATGTCCGAGAAGGAACCTTTAGAAGACGTTGTGAGATGATTCCAGTGTGGTGGCCTCGAGTCTGTTATGACGACGCCGCCCAGGGTTGTGAAATTAGGTGCACCACAGGTCAAACAGACGCCAAGGATGAGGAGCCAAGCTCAGATAGTAGAAGAGTCCAGCTCAGAGCAGAGAAAAAGAAAGATGAGAAGATCACTGAAGATAAGAAAACAGAGAAGAAGAATGATGAGAAGAAATCTGCCGACAAGAAGAAAGATGAAAAGGAGAGTGAGGAAAAGGTGGAGAAAAAGAAAGGGAAGGAAAAGGTTGATAAAGTACCACCATATCCAGGATATTTTCTTACTACAAAATGCAGGCAAAGGCTTGTTCTCGGAATGGAATTCATGGTTTGTATAGTTTTCGTATGAAAAGGATCCAGACTGAATGAAATGTTTGAGAAGGCTGGAAGATACAGATTTATATTTTCTTTGTGATACGAGTTCTAACCCAGATAAAGAGGAAAAGATATATGTGGAAGGCTTCTCAAAAGCTCAAGATCCTTAAAGGAACTGCTGATCCACGAAGAGACCTATATGCCACTTTGGAGCATATCTTGTGTGAGGGAAGGAAATATAAGAGAGATCTACGAACTAAGTTTATAGAAGACGATGCCAAAGATGATAGAAAGCACAAAGGAGAAAAAGTGAAATTGATAGCGCAAAAGACCCATGATTAGTCAAGTTATGCTGGAAGCGGAACAGGACTGTGTCGAAGCTATGGACAAAGATGTCGCAGGACTCAGAGAAAGATTCGCAAGGACTTCGCAGGAAGCCAAGAAGAAGCTACAGAAAGAGAAACCAAATGTTAGTGACTCGAGGACGAGCCACAAGTAAGTGTTAGGGGACTATTGGAGCATGGCCCCGCAGCTATAGGAAAAGATGCTATCGGAACAAGAAAGTTAAAGGAAGTAGTACCTGAAGCGACCGAGAAGAGAGCTCAACCACTACATTTAAGGCAGCGAGGACGACAGGAGGGCTCAGCTACCCTCATGAATGGAGAAGGAGCAACGGGTCGAGGTATTAAAGACAAAGAACAGAAGGGGAGCGACCGAGGAAGCGACGCCCATACCCACGATCAGCGCCGGGAAGCGTGGAAGACTACAGAGAGCTACAGTGTGACCAGTAAGCGACAGTTCAAAGTACAGATAGGTCGACTGTCACAGTTAGGGTTTTGGGTCACTGTTGGGATAGGCCCACAGTTTTGTATCATGGTGAGACCTTCGGGCCACCTATTTAAGCATGTATTTTGTATTATAAAAGGTTAGACAGTAGATAAGTTGGTTAGCTAGTTATCATCATTATTGTAAGATATTGAGAAAGAGTCGAGCTCTGGTTCTGTTGTTCAGTCTATAGTTTTCTTACTGTAACCAGTAGCCGACTCCTTGAGCATGAATGTAACAATCCCCAGGGATTGAGAGAGAGAGAGAGAGGAATATATTGTAAGAAGAAAGCATAATAGAAAGAGAAGAGATCTAAGAGAGAAGGGCTCCCAGCTGAGTGCGCGGAGTTTCCCAGAAGATCTCAAGCTGCATAATAAGTTGCAGCGAAACTGTGTGTACTCTCTCCAGATATAATATAAACACAAGTTTCTGTGGACGTAGCTTCCTCCCTGGAAGTGAACCACGTAAAATCTGTGTGTTGTATGACTATTTCATGTGACTGTGTTATGCTTATTTGCTATATGTTATTCGTTACGTGAATGTTGCTTATCAGTTGATGAATGTATGTATGTTATCCTTCATTTGCAGTAACATAGAAGGTTCAAAGTGAGTTGAATGCGTTAACTATTCTGTATGTGAGTTTAACAGTACTTGATTTAGACAGTAACAGTTACCGTGTTAAGTGACTTCTGTATATTTCGTTCAACAAGTAGAGCGTGATTAATGTTAAGCGTGTTAGACTGTAGAGGCTAAGTGAAGTCGCTTAACACCTTGATGAATGTTAACCGAGCTATTCTACCCAGAGAGGAAGCCTCGGGACCTTGAGAGTTGTTAAATATATTGAGTCTCACTGTAGGAAGTATCGCAGCAAAGAAAGGCGATATCGCACTGTCAGAGGAGCAGCGGTGTGAGATATCGCAGGTCAAGAGCCGTGCGGAAGAGTAAGTTTGCGCATCGTCCTAAAAGCTGCGATGCGATAAGAGTCTGCTAGGAAGAGAGAGATACAGCGTTTGTAGAGAGATTCAACTGATTAAGTAGAGTCAAGAGAACGTAGGATGCTACAGAACCTGGTTGAGGAAACGTGATTCTTCAGCCAACCCATTTAAGATCACTTCGGGTGAGACTTCAGGCCGTTTTGCAGTCTGTCGCCGAAAGGGCCGGTGAGCTAGGGGTTTTTGTTGGTACATTAAAGCAAACCCGGGTCTGCACAGCAATAAGAAAGAACCAACAAGCCCATGATAAATATTATAAACAATTTGAAGAGAAATATTTTATTTAGACTATTTATTCTTGAAGTATATATGTAGTTAACTCTTATCAATTACAAATATTTTTTTAATTTTGCATTACCAAAAAGTTGGATAAATATTTATTTAGAGCAACCCTTCAAATTTGATCACTCATTAATATATCTTTTTGGTTTTTATAAATAATGATATATAAAAAACAATATTTATTATATATTTATAAATAAATTGACTTAATTATGAAGAAGAGATTCATGATTAAATACATTCGAAACAAAATAACATTCAAATGGATAATAACAAACATTAAAGTTTCACCTTGTAAACATTCCACATTCCATGATATAAAGATTGTTAAGCTCATACAAAGAAATTGGGTACTACATGCATACCAACTCTCCATGTGAGATATTTCACCGTACCTAGATCGCACCGTATTTTTAAGGGACAAATGTACAATATATATGATCAAAATCTTTATCTACAAAGTCTTCACGATGATCAAAATCTTTATCTAACAAGTCTTCACGACTCCGCTGGGGATCGAACCCAGAATCTCTGGTTTCGTAGACCAGCGCCTTATCCATTGGGCCACGGAGTCCAGATGACATTTAGAAGAAATGATTATTATCATTTTCCTTATTGTTAAATTTACAAAATATAATCACTATAAAAGGCAATTAAGTTGCAACGACTAAAGCTCTTTTGCGTCTACATTGGGAATCGAACCTAGAATCCTTGATTTCGAAGACCATCACCTTGTCGATTAATCCAAGAAGTTCAATAAATATAATTACTACAAAAAGGCAACTAAGTTGCAACGGCGTGGGATAACTGGCACTTAAATTGCTTCGCTTTTTCGGTAATTTATTTTCTAGTTCCAGTTATAAAAACCGGTGGAATCATAGTTTCATTTATGTTCTATGAAACTATGCTATAGACATGTGCCTACAAAGGTTTTGGCTCATTTTAAGACGACCCAGATCATCGAAATTCCGAAAAAAATAAACAGAAATAATAAAACTGTGTCTCACCAAAAAACCGAGACAATTTAAATGCCAGTTATATCACACAATAAAGCTCTTTTGCGTCTACATTATGAATAGAACCTAGAATCTTTGATTTTGAAGACCATCTCCTTAATCAAGGCATGTTCAATGGTGTTAATGATTGCTCAGATCTCGTTTTTCTAGAATTATGATAACCCAAATAAATATTTAGCTTATAAATTGTTTATGCTTTCGTTACTGTTGATGATGTTTTTGGTTTCATTATTGTTGATGGAGTTTTATTGATTATGTTAATTCATTGTGGCTATTAATGACGTGACAATAATGCAGATTTTTTTTTTTTCACGAGGAATGCATATTCTTGTCGGCGAACAATATTTAACATGCAGCATAGTAATAAATGTTGCGGCGGCTTCACTGTGGGTCGTTGGATCTCAAACAGATTGAGATCTAACGGCCCACAGTGCAGCCCTCACAGCATTTATTACTCTGCTGCATGTAAAATATTTTTTTGCCATTCTTGTCATTGATATCTTTGTTGAATATTGATTATGATTTTTTGTTGTTCTTAATTGTAGGCTATATAGATTTTATTCTTTAATTAAGAATAATGAAGGCTACTAATCATGGCCAACTAAAGATTTTGTTGTTAATAATAACTAGATAAGAATTTTGTGCATTATTTGTCTTTCAAGTTGCTTTTGGCCTTCTCCAATTGAATTGTTTTTATAATTGGTTTTTATCTGTAATACCATCCTGAGAGAGGGGATTATGGCATTGTCTCTTCAAATTGTAATTTGTTTATGGTATTTTTATCAACCTTATTATAGTAGGACAGTGCTTATTCAAAGTGTCTGTGGTCTTGCTTTTAACCTTATTATATTAGGGCAAGAAGGCATTGTTTATTGAAAATACTTAGATGTAATAAAACACTTCGCCAATTCTAAGTCGATTGAACATTGACTTTCATACAACACATGTTGATTTATTGAAAAAATTGTTGTAGACATTATTTGGTTTTTAGAATGAGAATTCTCATTGTTTTTAAAGAAAAAATTAGCAATATTCTTAAAAAGCTTTTGAAGAAACTAAAATACATTAATCATCATGTGGTGGATGTTGAAAGAGAGATTGTATTTGAAACCTTTTTATTATCTTTATTCGGATGAATGAAGGCATACAAAGAAGTTTATTACATAAGGGTCCCTGTAACCTAAAAGCCTCCATATTAGTAAATCTTATATAGGAAACACATAATGTAAATAATTAAATGTATTCATGATGGTAATTAACTTCATTTCCTGTAAAAGAATGTGAAAATATGGTGAGATGAGGGAAGTTTTCTCCAATTGAGTACGAACTCATGGGTTGATATAGGTATCTTTCAAACATAAATGAAAAATGGTCTATGTGGGTTCTAGTATTTTTTTTTCAATTTTTAAGAAATGTTAGAATAACCAAAAACCCATTCCCATACTTAGGATAAAATAATTAATCTTTTTTATTAGTTTCCTAGGTCCTACACTAGCTAGTTAGCATCCACTTGCACCATTTGGTCAAAACTTGCCTAAACTGCCTCCAAGAGTGCCTTCATAAGATTCTGGATAATATTCTAACGACTCTGCAAACTGTAAAATTTAGTAAGTGTGCATTCCTACCTTATCCTGAGTTTGACTGCCTTTTAGCAGCTTTTAAGGAAAAAGGTGAAAGCTAGTCACATGGCAAATCCCTTATTTTTTGTCCAACTCATCCTCCATCTTTTTCTCTCTAGAAAGCATGAGTATATTCACTTTCCATCATTTATCAATTGATACACTTCATTCAACCAATTCATGAGCTCCATGACTGGTTTGGAAAGTGTTTTATCCACCCAGTGGAGATTTTTTACTTTTAGTAAGCCTGCTTTTGTGACGATTCAACTTAACTCCTTAGGCATTCGAATATTTGATGTAAATATATATTTGGAAAGCCTATTACTTTATATGGTTGGATGATGTAAACTTATTCAATGCAATTTTGTGTTATGCACCAATTTCAATCTCTAATTTGAGTGGATCTATGCATGTTTTTCAAGCAATTTTGTGAGTTCAATTGATCTAAGCCTAGGATTAATCTTCATATGGTATCAGAGCATTTGTAGCTCAATTGTTCTCCTCTCTTATTTATTTTTCTGGATCGACATCACTCCTAGGAGTGCATTCAGTTTGCTCAACGGAACAGTTGCTGAAGAAAGGGATCAATCTCACCATATCATCTTGACTCCATTCAACTACATCGAATGGAAGGCACAAATGGAGATTTTGATGAGGAGTAAGGGCCTCTTCAGAGTGGCCATGGAAACTAATACTAATCCCAATGCAACAGAAAAAAAAATATCAAGTGGCACAACAAGAGGGATGAGGCTTATGGTCTCTTGTGTCTCAGTATTTCCAGAGACCTTCTTTTCCATCTAGATGGATTGACATCACCAAATGAAGTATGGGAGAAACTCCAAACCTTATTTGGAAAGACAGATAAAATGAGGGGACATTCACTGGAGAATGATCTTATCTCACTGAATCCAAGCAATTTTGATTCCTTGCAAGTCTACTTCTCCAAGTTCAAAGCTCTTTTTCTTCAATTAAAGCAGTGTGGTATCGAAAAGAAAGATGAACAACTAGTCTTGGACATAATTTCAAAGCTTGGCCCTGAATATTCAGTTTTTGTATCGACCTTCCATGGCACAAAATTGACAGCTCAAAACTGGAAGATGCCTTCACTTGCAAATTTCATGGAATCCTTGACCCAGGAGCAAGATAAGTTATTCATGGTGGGAACCATCAAACCTTCCAAAGATCAAGCTTCAATTGCTAGAGATTTAAAAATGGATTCCAAAAGAAAGAAGAAAGAAAATAATCCTACTAATAAAAAAGGAGACAAGTACAAGTCTCAGGAGGATTCATCAAACTCCAAGAAGAAGAATCCTAGAAGAAGAAAGTTAAAAGTGAAATGAGTAAGTGTGCATACTTTGGTAAGGGATATCACCCAAAAATATATTGCATGAAGAAACAAATTGATATGTTGACTCAACTCCTTGAAAAGCATAACATCTCTCTTCCTGAAGGTGCAAAGAAGAAGGAGGGTGCATCCAATTTTCAAGACAAGGAGAGAGTTCATGCTCTAGTTTCCAGCATTGTAATATCCTCTTCCTTTATCATTGATTCTGGAGTTTTGAGACACATGGTTTTGACAAGAGAGCCCTTCTCCTCTCTTCATGATTAAAATGGTCCAAAAACTGTTTTGGGAGATGATTCTAAAACCGAAAGTAAAGGGAAAGGTATAATAGATCTTGACCATGGTTCCTTCAATAATGTTTTGTATGTCTCAGGTCTTGTTGCCAACCTCTTTTCAGTCTATCGGATGACCCACATTGGGCCTCCTAAGAAGGTTGTCTTCACTCCCAAGTGATGTTGAAATCACTGAGATTTCGAATGGTAGATTCATAGCAAAAGGTTTTGTTGATCATAGTTTGGAAGTGTACAAGTTATCACACTTCCTGCCCTTCTCAAACCCTTATGTTCTCCTCACCCATGCTAATGAAGCTAGAAAGCTATGGAATGAAAGGTTTGTTCATCTAAACTACAAGTACCTATATGATTTGTGTGACAAAGACATGGTCATAGGGTTTCCCAAAATCAAGTTTTCCAAAGGAGTCTGTCAGGGATGCATTCTAGGAAAGAACCCAGAGCACAAGTATGAGAGATTTGGTCATGATAGAACCTCTGCACCTCTTGAGCTTATTCACAGTGACATAGTTGGTCCCTTCCCTCATATGTCAATGAGTCAAGACAGATATGCCATAACCCTCATTGATGACTTTTCTAGATACTATTGGGTCTTTCTTCTCAAGTATAAGTCAGACATTTTTTACCTCTTCAAAGGTTTTAAAGCCTTGGTTGAGAACCAGTCTAGAAGAAAGATAAAGGTCCTTGCATATGACAATGGTGGTGAATATGTTAAATATGAATTTATACAATATTGTGAATATGAAGGTATCTAGATGCAACACTATGTTCCTTACACACCTCAGCAAAATGGTGTTGCTGAGAGGAACAATAGATATCTTAAGGAGATGGTCGATTGCATGATGGAGTCTAAAGATTTTCCACCAAACTTTTGGGATGAAGAAATCAAATTTGCATACTATATATAGAATAAGGTGACTCACAAATATATTGATGGAATCACTCCTTTCAAAGCTTGGAGTGGAGACAAGCTTGATGTGTCTCACTTCAGGATTTTTGGCTCTAAAGCTTGGGCTAGAATTCCACCAGAAAAGAGGAAGGATTTGGAACCCCAAAGTCAAGAGTTCCTATTTGTTGGTTATTCTGAATATTAAAAAGGGTATAACATGATCAACATGAGCACTCAAAAATCCTTCATTGAAAGGAGTGTTGAATTTGAAGAAGAGCCTATGCCAACATCAAAAATTGGAGAATCCTCTTCATCACCAACACCACTGATTGTAAGTGAAGACTCTAATAAGTTTTATGATTCTGATATTTATGATAATGAATATTTAATCACATATCCTAACACTCCTACAAGATCAAAGTGTGCATCAAATACCATTCAAGCAGTTGGGGAACTAGCTAGGAATCCTAGTGATCCTAGAAGAACTAGATCTCAATTCGAGAGTGCCCTTTCTATCAAGGACCTATGATTTGTTGAGAAATTTCATGTGATGGTTGAATCAGATCCAAAGACATATGAATAACAAAAAAAATATACAAGATGTAAAACAATAGTGAAGGAGGAATACAATTCGCTCCAGAAGAATGAGACATTGGAACTATTCAATCTTCCACCATGGAGAAAACTAGTCAAGTGCAAATGGGTATTCAAGACAAAGTTTGTTGCTGATGGATATCCTCTGAAGTATAAGGAAATTTTAGTGTCCAAGGTCTTCTCCCAATTCCAATTCATTGACTACAATGAGACCTTTGCACCAGTGGCAAATATGGACTCTATAAGATTAGTTTTGGCCATCGCATATTCCAAGCAATGGGAGGTACATCACATGGATGTGAAGAGTGAATTTATGCATGGAGATATCAAAGAAGAGTTATGTATGCAGAATCCAGAATGTTTTTTTATTATTTCATATCTTGTGTGAAATTTGAAGAAATCACTATATGGGCTAAAATAAGCTCCCAGAGCTTAGTATGCCAAGATTGATAGCTTTCTACTATCACTGAAATTTAGTAGATGCAAGTCTAATCCAAATTTCTATTTGAAGTTGATTCACTGTTAAATAACTATTATTTTGTTGTATGTGGATGACCATTTGATCACAGTAAGTTCCATGAAATAAATTGCCTCCTTGAAGGATGCATTGAACCATGTCTTCTCCATGACTAAATTGGGATTGTTGAGCCAATTTTTGGGGCTTGAGATTTTGTAATATCCCTTCGAATAAAAATATATCAGTCCAAGTATGATTCATGATTCATATATTCTAAACAAGTTCAACATGAAGGATTTCAAGCCAAGTAATACTCCTTTCCTTTCAGGGGTTAAGCTTGAAGAAGCGAATTCAACTCCCTTGGTAAACAAGACACTGTATAGGGATCTGGTTGGTTGACTTCTCTATTTGACTCATTCTCGACATGATATTTATTATGCAGTGAGTGTGGAATATAGGCACATGGATCAGCCACATGAAATCCATTGGAGGGCAGCAGAGATAATCTTACACTTTGTCTAAGGAATAAAGACACATGGGGAGTCACTATGTTGCAAAATCTAACCTAGAGTTAGTTGGTTTTACTGACTCTGATTGGGCATGTGATAACACTGATAGAAAATAAACTTATCGATATGTGTTTATGCTTGCATATAGACCAATTATCTGGTCAAGTAAAATGCAAAGTGCCATTGCACTTTCTTCTACAGAGGTAGAATACAGAGGAGTTGTGATTGCAACTACTCAATGTTTGTGGTTGCAGGGTATACTTGGAGAGTTTGGGATCAAATTTGACACTTCCAAAGTCATTTATTGTGACAACCAAAGTACTATTCAAATCTCAGTATACCCAGTACATAGGAAGTGAACCAAACACATAGAGATCCACATGCACTACACCAAAGGGCTTGTACATGATAAGATCATTGCTTTTCACTACCACGCATCATCTAAGCAAGTTGCAGACATCTTCACCAAGGAATTCTCTGAGAAGACATTTAAAAATATCAAATAAATGTTGGTGATATCTAATCATATCATGAAGATTGATTGAAGACAAGATTTCACAACAACAAAAAAAATCATGTCCATGTTTAAGGGAGGATTTTCCCGTGTGTGGTTTTGCCTCTTTCCGTGTTTTGTATGGACAAGCAGTATGCAAAGGGTGACTAAGAATTGTTTCTAGGCCCTATATTTAAGATATATTTCTGATCTTTAACATAATTCAGGATTAAGAAGGGGTGTTAGAATAACCAAAAACCCATTCCCATACTTAGGATAAAAAAATTAAATTTTTTTATTAATTTCCTAGGTCCTACACTAACTAGTTGGAATCCAAGAGTGGCTTGATAAGATTCTGGATGATATTCTTACAACTCTACATACTGAAATTTTAGTAAGTGCACATTATTTCCGTATCCTAACTTTGACTGTTTTTAGCATCTTTTAAGGAAAAAGGTGAAAGCTAGTCACATGGAAACCACCTTCTTTTTTGCACAACTCATCCTCCATATTTTTCTCTCCTCAAAGCATGAGTATATTCACTTTACATCACTTATCAGTTAATACGCTTCATTCATCCAATTTGTGAGCTCCATGCCTAGCTTGGAAAGTGTTTTATCCACCTAGGGGGTATTTTTGACTTTTAGTAAGCCTGCTTTTGTGAGGATTCAACTTGTCTCCTTGGGAATTCAAATGTATGATGTAATTATATATTTGGACAACCTATTAATTTATATGGTTGTCTGATGTAAACTTATTCAATGCAAGTTTGTGTTATGTGCCAATTTTAGTCTCCAATTTGAGTGGATCTATGCATGTTTTTCAAGCAATTTTGTGAGTTCAATTGATCTAAGCTTGGGCTTAATTTTCACAAGTAAGATGGATCATATATTATATAAAAAGAAGGAATTACATAAAGACTCTATCAAGTCAAAGCTTCAAGAAATATATGACCATCTAATAAGTAAAATCCCAGACCAACTACCCTTACAAAATAGGAACCAAGACCCATAGGCCTCCCCACCCTGATTACTATCATCCCAATACAAAATGACATAGTAGAGTTGACATTTACAGTAAAAAAATTCACTGCTCACATTCACAAAATTGACCAAACCATCAATGAACAACATATCATCTCCATAAGAAAACAAAATGAAAAAAAATTATAGAAAAAGATAAACGATTTTAAAACCTCGACCCCCGTCACGGTGGGATTCTAGAGGTATCCCTGTAATTTTGCTCCAATCCTTCCACATCAATGTGCGAGATCGATCCACAAAAAATCCCAGGAAAACTGAATCCCAACCAGGTCACTCATAGTGTTTGGCTTGCTTCCATGATCACAACTTGTGATTGAAACACCTAACCACCCCATCCAGGATCCAAACACTTCAAGAATTCAATACCTAGGTCATGGGAAATCACATATAAAAAATTATGCATTAATTTGATATCCTTCCATTGTTCCTTCTAGTAATGGATTGGATCCTCATCCCTCTAACTTTTAGCTTCTTTTTCTACTAGTGCATGCCCCAATAAACCCTTTGTGACCCAATACATGGAAACATATCTATCATAAATATGTAACCTCCCCCTTGTGGTGCCTGGGTCTGAAATCCATGACACCAAAGAATCAAATTCTTAGAACGGCTTCTCCTCCTCCAGCCCCACCCAAAAAGTCTTCCCCACCATGTCCAAATTATCATGAATGACGTATGAGACATAGTTTAGTAGACACAATGTGCATTGGCTGCATAGAGCTACTTGTGGTTAGTCTGCGGACTCCTCGAACCCCCATTGGATCCCCCCTTCTCTACCATCAATAAAATCACCTTTGATAAAGGGAGAACAGAGTAGGTTGCTTCCACCACCTTTTTTGGATCCAAAGTCCAAATCTTCACCCAAACCACTATGAAAATGTTTTATAGCTCAAAATGACACATCTCTGCCTGTGACCACTTTCCCATGACTTTGTTGCATGTCAACATTTCCATGACGACACTTCATGAAAGTCTCTGAAAAAACACCTATATTGGAGGACCCATATCTAGAGTTTTGTAACTCCATCTGACCTCTTCTTTGCACCATTGGAAAGGTATTTGAGTTAGATGAAACTTTTTAGAAGACATTAAAGCCTTAAAATTCCTATAAGTACCCTAAAAATGATATTTTTTTATGTACACTCGAGTTTCCTTAAGGAAACATGCGTGTTGCACGCGACTCGTCTACATAATACCCGCGTTTTCCCTAAATATGTGACTATTTGCATTGAAACTCATGTGTCATATGTGACTATTTTCATTTCAACACGCCTGTATCCCTTGAACATGTAACTGATGTCTCTGCAACCCACGTGTCCGTCCTGTAGATGTCAAAAAAAGAAATTTCTCGAAGTTTAGGTAGTTTGGGTGGTTATGCAACTGACTTCTTCAGTCGTAACTACTTTGTCTTTGACCCTATCTCTTCACAAGCATATAAATAGAGGTAGGGAGATCCATGAGAGGGGACTGGAACTTTTGCATTGTCATGTTGGAGGAATTGGAACTCTCTTTTCCCAAACCTTTTCCCTAGAAGCTTTCTCCTTCTGTTGCAGATATTGGAGGTCGAGTTCCTTGGAGAAGAGAAGTAGCAGAACTAGATCAAGGTTTCGTGAGGTGCCCAACTTGAAGAGAAGGTATATTTTTACTTCATTTCATGATTAATAAAGATGTGATTTTCTTCTTCTTCCCAAATTATGTTTCAATGTGTGATTGAATCTCTAATTATGATTATATGATATTATTTATCATATTATGTTTTCATGTTTCATTGAATATAATCTTCTTTCATATAGTCTATTTGGTTTGAGGAAGGTATAACTTGTTTTGCAGGTCTCTTGGGGAAGAGGAGTAGGAGAAGGGCTAGAGAAAGCTTGGACCAAACTTTCGTTTATCATGTATGGACCATTATAATATATAAATCTTGCTTATATATGCTTGCTGAATCATTATGCATCTCTCTTTCAACCCAGTACATTGATGGCCTCTTAAACCCTAGCCATAGGAAACTTTCCTCTACAAAATAATTGGCGACTCCAGTAGAGAGAGTCTTGTCTGTTTAGGATTTCTCTATATTTATTCTAGTCTTTTGTAAGGTTTCAGGTCCTTCTTGCCACTTAGGAACACCTTCTCTGTCTGATAGAACACGTTCCTAA
The DNA here is from genome assembly GCA_001517045.1 of Pseudotsuga menziesii. Classification (NCBI taxonomy): domain Eukaryota; kingdom Viridiplantae; phylum Streptophyta; class Pinopsida; order Pinales; family Pinaceae; genus Pseudotsuga; species Pseudotsuga menziesii. The sequence continues at coordinate 190,997 of LPNX010112146.1, read as the reverse complement.
GGCATTTTTTGACCTTTTTGGGGTTTTTTCCCACCCACACGCAAGTTGCAAACTACACAATCGTGTGTATGGTTTTGTACACGCGACCTGGTATACTATTAACCTACATGTGACACATGACCTGTCAGTAGTACAACTGGTATGTGCCCCTAAAATAGTGTTTTTTGAAAAAATAAAAAAGAAATTGTTCTTTTGTGGCTTTCAAGTTTCTATTTGGAAAGAAAGAGAATAGTTTTTTTTCTTTTTGCATTTCATTTCTCTTTGCTTAGTCATTTTGTTTCAACTTTGATTCAAAACACCACATAAGTTTCACTCCATTTGCCTCTGACTAAAAATAGCCTACTAAAAGGAACGATATAATTTAAAAATTACTAGTAAGTTTTTCTTTTTAGGCTCCTTCACCTACTAGCTTAGGCTAAGGCTTGTGGGATAGGGATTTTAACTCTCCACAAGTACTAAATTGAAATCGTAGTTGACCAATCACCAGGTAAATCCTCTTCTATGTTGATTGTATCTAGGAAGCTCCTCTTAAACGGGAGTTAAGCACGCGACCGCGTGAAGACCTGAACTGAGGAGATAACCTTCTGTTTCCTTGTTAGAGCGTAGACCAATATTTTTACGCATCTGAGGACTTCTATCAATACCACATCTTGGGCCCCATACAGTGCCGGTGTTAACAGGGTTTCGGGCTTTGCTACCCTACCCTTGCATACAAATCAGGCTTGTGGCTGTCCCCCCAGACTCTCAGTATAGTTGCAGTAGCCTTTAGTCTCTCTGACATTAGGGTTCAAACACAGGTATACCGAAAGGCTATCTCTGGTATACCGTGGATGGGCTTGGAAGGTAACCCCAGTAGAAGGTGTGGGAGGGAGGTTGGGTGATTCCTCCACTTGTTCCTAAGAACAACTACAGGGATGCCAAGTAATTGTCTATCAGCTTTCTTCTGGAAGGCATATTGTATACCTGTTTGTCTGTTTGGCTTTAGGAATTTTTTAGTGAGTGTTTTGTGGTTTTTCTATACTTAGTTTGCCTTCAGGTTTCCTGTCGACCTCATACTTTGTCTCCTTGTTCAAAGATAAGGCTAACACCCCTTTGAACACCAACCAAGAGATCCCCATTCTATGAACTCCTTTCTCTATTCCTCTCATAGGGAATGTTGGTGTTCTTTTGATGTCTACCCTAAATATTCCTGGATTCACCCTAGGGCTACCGGTGTGTTTTTTTTCCACTCCAACTGTGTCAAATGCTCATGATTCTTCTCAAGTAAGCTCCTTATATTAAGGGCATCAAAACATTGCTTCCCCTTCACCTGTAGTTCATTCTCCTCCTCCTTCTACCTCATGCGGTGAAAGTACCGATACTAGTAATCGATAGTCTAAAAGGAGTAAAAGAAGGAGGAATAGGAAGAAGGAACATAAGCAAGGGGGCACACGTTCAACCTATGCAAGTCAAGTTGAACCTCACCACCCAACCTCTGTAGTTCATTCTGGGGGAACCCATCCAACCTCTGCAACTCATGTTGGATCTAAGTACTCAACCTCTACAAGTCAAGTTGATCTTCACCATCCAGCCTCCATTGATCACATTGGTTGGATCCTTCCAACCTTTCTAGGTCATGTTGTATCCAGTCACTCATCCTCTGCAGTTCATGCTAAGGGAACCCAACCTCTGTATGTCAAGTTGAACCTCCCCATCCAACCTATATAGGTCATGGTGGATCCATCCACCCAGCCTCTCAAGTTCATGTTGGGGGAACACACTCAACCTATGCAAAGCATGTTGATCTTAACCATTCAGCCTCTATTGTTCATGCTGGTGGTGCTCATCCAACCTCTGTAGGTCATGTTGGACCCAATCTCTTAGCCTTTGTAGGTCATGTTGGGGATAGTTTCTCAGCCTTTATGGTTCATGTTGAGGACAAACAGTCATCCAATGTGAGTCATGTTGACATTGTTGAAAAGACTAACCGTTCAAAACACAAGCCCAAGTTTCCTTGTAAGCTTTATGAGGGAGACCACCTTACTTATAAATTCCCTTCTATCGTGGAGGTGCGAAGAGTTTGGTTTAATGGTCATCCCATTTTTTAAAATCCTAAATGTTTTCAACAACTAACCTCTCTTATTCAGGTTGGACCCAGTCACCCAGCCTATGATGTCATGCTGGGGGAAAACTATCAGCCTCTGTAGGTCATGATGAGAGTAAACCGTTATCCACTGCTAGTCATGTTGACACTGTTGAAAAAAATGGTCGTTCGAAGTGTAAACTTAAGTTCCCTTGTAAGCTATGAGAGGGAGATCATCTTACTCACCAGTGCCCTGCTATTGTAGAGGTATGAAGAGTGTGGTCCGAGACTCAAGAATTTCCTTCTCCTAAAAAACCTATGGTTTCTCAACAACCTACTCAACCTTTGGTTGATCAAGTGGTTGAACCAACCTCAGCTTTGGTCGATCCCACTCTTCTTTCGGAGAGCTGTCCTTATGTGATTGAACCGATGTCATCTTTGGTTGATCCCACTCTCCCTTCGGAGAGTGACTTTCATGAAACGGTTGAATCGATTCCATTATCGGTCAATCCCACTCTTCCTTTGGAGAGTTATGTGTCTACTGGTCACATTTTCTTCACTTCTAGTTCAGAACTTACTGAACAAGGGGGCATTGAACTTGCTTCGGATGAACCCCCACCAAGCTCTTGGATTGCTTCCTTTGATTGGGATAGCCTAGTTGAGCCGTGCCTTCCTTATGACGCACCTTTCCAGATAAAGGTCAAAGTTGAACCATACACGATTGCTCGTTGTATTGTTGATGAAGGAGCCCCACTTTGTATCTTGTATGCTCATGATTAGAGAGGCATGGGATCTCCTAGCCTTGTGTCGATTGTTAGTCAGTTACTGGAGTTTGATAGAAGAACTAGTATAGCCTTGGGAATTCTTTCTCAAACACATGTTACTTTGGGTTGGAATACTGTCTTAGTTGACTTGATAGTGATAGAAGACCCCTTGGACTTCAATATGCTCCTTGGATGTGATTATGTCTATGCCATGCAAGATGTGGTGTCAACATTATTTCATGTGATGTACTTTAATCATGGAGAATAAATTGTCACTATCAATCAGTTGGATTTTCTTGATCTGTCTCCTGACCCAACTAGAGACTAATTCTTTCCTTTATGTATTCCTAGTGTTTCTATAGACACTACCCTGCCATGGGTGAGTTATGTGGCCTCATGTCCTTTGCGTTCAATTGTTACTGAGAAACAACCTACGTTTTCATGCTTACCTTCTTGGGACTTGGTCCAAGCAGTTGACCAAGTGAGTCATCCTATATGGATAGTGGAGCCTTCTCTCCACTCTGTCAATCCGTTTGAAATTTTAGACATGTGTCCTATCTCAGATGATCTCCTCCCTTCGGATAAAGTCTTCCTAGATTTTTTGATACAGTATGACTTTGTTATGGATGTTGGTTCAGTTGTGACTAAGTCTAACCTTGATTTGCTTAGTAATATTGATATTCCCATGGATCGGTCTTTTATGTTGGTTTTGTTGAGTCTTTTGACTCTCCCATCAAACAACAAGTCAATGATCCTGATGAGTTGGATTTTTATTATAGATTTTTCAACTCCTGTGATACTGAGTTTGTTCCTACATTCTCTATCTCCCTTGTTGATATTTTATTTTTTTCTAAGGTTGATCTTATTGATCATAAACCCTCAGATCTTGGCACTATAGATTCATCTTTCATTGATTTTTCCTTGACTACACCTTTTGTAGAAGATAGCAAAGTCGCATGTGTTTCTGCCAAAGTGACCTGCATCGAATATTTTCTTCTGAATGTGTTTTCGATGTTGTGTTTCTTGGAGATAGGAGTTTTAGTTGGATTTAGAACTGTTTACTAGCCTCTCCTTGTTGTTCAAGTTGTAATTGCATTTGCATTTACCTTGCTTTCACTTATGATCCTGATGCCAGTTTCCATGCTTTTAGCTCATTATATAAGCCCTCATCTCTGTTCTCATTGTCGCTCAACCTTGTATCATTTTTCATTTGCAACTTGACACCTTTTACCTTAAGAAGATGTTCCCCAAGTGTCTTTACCTTGCTCATGTTCCTTACATTATGCATAGTTTTGTTCCTTTTTCTTGGAACTAGTTTCGCTTTCCTATGACACTCGTCTCCTCGCATTTAGAGCATTCTTTTTTCTCTCCTTTGAGCTCGTTAAAAATAGTAAGGAGGCCATGAGTTGACCTTTTAGGACTCGTTAAAACTTTATGGGAAAGATATGGATTTTCTTTAGGCCCAGGTATGACTCCTCAAAATAGACTTGACTGTTGAGTAAACTTGTTCGTTCAGGCTCGTTAAGAATATATGAGCAAGCATCCACACTGGTGGTAGTTTATCACTTTTTCGGACCATGTGGAATAGTACGAAAAGGAGCACTCTCTTTTCTTCAAAATTGAGAAGAGTATTCTCAGGCATAGGTTTATCACTTTTCTGAACCTGAGGGACTAAACTTATGGAAAAGGAACACCCGGTATGAGCTTAGTTTTATCTTTTTGTGCTCTGGACCTAAACATGAAAAAGATTTTGAGTGTACTTTATGTCTTTTTCATGCTCACTAAACCCTAAAGCAAAAAGCATCACATTTACTGTTGTAAGCCCCATTTCTTGTAATCAAATGGATCTTTCTGAGTGATCTTTCCGTCCTTCACACTCGTTAAACTCGGGGTATATGATGATTTTGAAGGAGCGTTGGGTAGGTGGTAATTTAACCTTTTTGAGACCTTCCTAACTAAGTACAAAAAAAGTATGCCTTACTTCTTCGAAAGCTAAGAGAGTTCTTTTGTGGTTTGTTTTATACTTTTCCGGCCTCAGGAGACTAAACTGGACGAAAAAGCCCCCCCGAGGAGTCTTCTTTGGAGTTTTCAGACTCTCTAAACTATGAAAACACCGACGAGCATGTACTAGTTCAGGCTCGTGAAATCCACAAATCAATGCTTTATCAAGCATTCTTTTGTCTCTTCTTCAAGCTTTCCAAAAATGAACAAGGTCCCAAGTTTTCTTTCTTGGACTCGTTAAACCTTTAAAAGAAAGAGGGGAAGGGAAGTTCATTTGCATGTATTTTACATCATGGCAGCAAGTCTTATCTCCTTGAACAAAGCACCATTTTTAGTCTATCAACAGTTGGGTCCTACTATTTTGACCTTATCCCGATTCAAATCTTTTACTCCTCTAGTTGGTCTCTTTTCCAATTATATGGGGAATCTGTCAACGTCTTCTACATTACAGATTTGTATTGTTTGCTCCCTTTTGTGTCAAGAGTTTCCTAAGTCACTTTTGTGTCATGCTCATTGTTCAAGGATAAACCTTTGTCATCCATTCTACAGTTTCCTTGACCTTTTGTGTCAGCCACTCCTCGGTATCAGTTCATTACATCATGTATCCAGCAGTTCTTTTCATGAAATTCTGTAACAATTCTATATCCATTTAGTATTTGACTTACCTCGTGTTGGATGATGGAGGATACCTTAATGCCTTCCTTCCAACAGATCTCTTCCTATTGACTGCAACACATCTTGCTCTGGGAATGAGATTTAGATTTTATGAAAGTACCTTGGGGATTGCATTCATCGGTGGAAATTTTCCTCGCTATTGGGTAGTGGGAATAACTTAATGTCTCCTATGCGATGGATTCTTCAAGTGTTCGACTTCAAGTCCTTGTATTCACATAGCTTCTTAGAATGTACTAGGTACCTTAGGGACCATTTTCATTAATGGTGGTTTCCCTCATATTTTTTAATGGTTTTCATCATTGACCGATGACCAAATGGTTTCCTCCATGTTCGACCTCAGCTCCTTTATTCGCATGGTTAGGATTCGTACCTTTTTGGGCAGTTTGGATTGAATACCTTGGGATGATAGTGGAATCGTCATCTTTTGATATTGCCCAGACTATGCAAGACCTTGTTACACTTTATATGAAATTTGGCTGAGACATAGATCCACCTTGTACTCTTATGACTATGATCGATTATTGAGCATGGATCCACCTTGTTCATTTGTGGCCATGACTCCTTTAGATTTGATATGGCGCCTTCTTTCATATTGAGCGACCATGATAGTTTCATCAGTTATACAAATGTTGGATCCACCTATATCTTTATGGAGATGATTTGTATATGGACTTGTATGTCCCAGAGATCAATTTTTGTCTGACATTTATCTCTCTTTCAGGCACCTTTGTTCGAGCCTTTTGATCTTGGATTCTCTTTTCTCTCCATACTCAGTTGTTTCCTTTATAATGTATTTTGGATATCGTATTCCCCTCTAACCTCATACATTAGGGGGAATCTATTATAGCTCAAAATAACACATCTCTGCCTGTGACCACTTTCCCATGATTTCGTCGCATGTAGAAAGTTTTCATGATGACACTTCATGAAAGTCACTGAAAAAACACCTATATTGGAGGACCCATATCTAGAGTTTTGTAATTCTATTTGACCTCTTCATCACACCATTTGAAATTTATTTGAGTCACCTAAGACTTTCTAGAATACATCAAAGCCTGAAAATGCCTAGAAGTACCATAAAAATGAGAATTTTTTATGTACACTCGAGTTGCCTTAAGGAAACCCGCGTGTTGCACATGACTTGTCTACATAATACCCGTGTGTTCCCTAAATACACGACTATTTGCATTGAAAATTGTGTCTCATACGCGACTATTTGCATTGGGACCCACATGTATCCCTTGAACATGTGACTTATGTCTCTGCAACCCACGTGATTGTCCTATAGATGTCAAAAAAAGAAGTTTCTCGAAGTTTGGGTAGTTTGGGTGGTTATGCAACTGACTCCTTCACTTGTAACTAATTTTTCTATGACCCTATCTCTTCACAAGAATATAAATAGAGGTAGGGAGGTCCATGAGAGGGAACTGAAACTTTTGCATTGTCATGCTGGAGGAATTGGGACTCTCTTTGCCCACACCTTTTCCCTATAAGCTTTCTCCTTATGTTGCAGAGATTGGAGGTCAAGTTCCTTGGAGAAGAGAAGCAGCGGAACCATATCAAGGTTTCATGAGGTGCCCAACTTGAAGAGAAGGTATATTTGTACTTCATTATGATTAATAAAGATGTGATTTTCTTCTTCTTCCCAAATTATTGTTCAATGTGTGGTTGAATCTCTTATTATGATTATATGATGTTATTTATCAAATTATGTTTTCATGTTTCATTGAATATAATCTTCTTTCATATAGTCTATTTGGTTTGAGGAAGGTATAACTTTTTTTGTAGGTCTATTGGGGAAGAGGATCAAGAAAAGGGCTAGAGAAAGCTTAGAACAACCTTTATTTTATCAGGTATGGACCATTCTAATATATGAATCTTGCTTATATATGCTTGTTGAACATTATGCATCTCTCTTTCAACCCAGTACATTGATGGCCTCTTAAACCATAGCCATAGGAAACTTTCCTCTACAACACGATGGTAAATTTATTATCTAGATGCTCTCAAGTGACAGCATCTTGGCCCTCCTTGTCGAATGCCTCACCTTCCATTCTCTTCATGTAATAATCATGGCAGATCCCTAGCAAAACCCCCTGCATGAAAAAACATAAATTCAAACCATCAAACTTCCCTTGCATAATGTCCACAGGCTAGGCCATTAAGACAGACACCCTCACTGTACCTTCCAATCCATACAAAAACCACCCTCTATTACATGTTATAACGTGATCAAGGTACAAAATTAATTATGATAACGACTACCCTCCCTCACCAGACGTCATGAAACCCGATACTATATTCCTTCATTAAAGAAGGATTAATCAGCATGTGTACTACCTGTAGTAGGGATTTCTCCCTTACTACAGGATAGGAATGGCTACCTTCCGTCTATAGGACAGAAGGATAGGTTTCCTGGTGGTTATGCAAGAAAAACGAAATAGACAGGAAATAAAGAACAGAAAAGAAAGAAATGGAAACCCCTCTGCACACAAGGTTATGGGTTTAGATCAAATACCCTGCATACAACTTGTTAGAAAACCTGCCAACAAACAATGGAGACCTGCAAGAGCATGTTAGGCCATGAAACCTACAAGCAAAGATAGGTTAGAAAAAACTAAGCAAACAAGACAAAATAGACATTATACCTTCAATGGGTGGAGATGGGCCACCATGCCCTAGCTTGAAGAAGCACCTCTCTTGAGAATTGGGGGAGCTATGGCTCAATGGGAGGATGGATGAAAGGGAGAGTGAATGGCTTGAGAGGAAAAATGGTCTCAAGGCACTCACTTGGGCAGCATAATAGTATGCAAGGAAAGAATGTCTTGAGAGTAACCCCCACCCCTCTATTTGTATCTTTTTTAGGGTTCTAAGCCCCTGGTCAAGGCTTTAGCCCCTTTTTTTGGGCTTTTAGCCCCTTTCGCTCAATCTTTAGCTCCTTTTAGGGTTTTAGGCTCCTTTGAGGGGTTTTAGCCCCTTTTTGGAGGCTTTAGCCCCTATGAGAGCTATTTAGGTTCTTTTTAGGGGTTTTTAAGCCCTTTTTCATGTTTTTAAGCCTTCTTGAGGGTGTGGGGGTCAAATGAGGTCAAATGAGTGTTGTGCATGGGTGTCCTTGGGTGGTGTAGGCCATGTAGAGATGAGTGAGGGATTTTTTGGGTTAATAGATTTCCCCCTGATGTGTGAGGGTAGGAACTCATTGTATGGCCGATGGACATCATAGGATTTTCTATGGAGAGGTGGTGCTTCTTGGGCTGGGGCATGGTGGCTTTTGGTTTTTGTATCAATATGGTTCCCATCAATGGGTGAGATACAAATAATGTGTGACATGTATATGGACAAAGTGGGCATCCCCATGCTCATAACAATGTCAAAAGAATAATGTGATCTATGCTCTATAATACAAGAGCCAATCATAAAAAATTGATGATACATAGCGGTTTCCCTCACTGAGAGGCTGAATGCAATACTAATCTAAAGAACTGCTACATTGGACCCATGGAATTCTCATGGAATGATATATCTTCATGACTAATAACCTGCTAGATCTGGAATGGTACATAGTTGTATGGACTCACTGATGGAGAGTTAGTTTCTGTGGTACAAGTATGCTACATCAATCATAAATCTATATAGAAGAGTTGTTGGGGCTTTTGAACATTGTCTCCAACGCAACAGTGAGATGACGTAGCTGGAGTCAAGCACGTGAGAAACAACCATCCTAAGAGGCACTAAGGACTCCTCTCAAGTGGTCTGAGGAACTCATCAATGAGGTTAATGAAACCAAGATACAAGGACCTCTGGGTCTATCCTCTGGAATATGTGTGTTGTCATCGACAGAGGGAGACCTGTCCCAAGTCAAGGCAATGGTGTTTCTTTGACCAAAAGCATGAGGGAGATAACCGAAAGATGTGAGACAATGGGAGGACTGACCCACTAAATGGGGGGTGGAGGAGAACCATCTCAAGGTTTCGTGAGGTGCCCAACTTGAAGAGAAAGTATATTTGTACTTCATTATGATTAATAAAGATGTGATTTTCTTCTTCTTCCCAAATTATTGTTCAATGTGTGGTTGAATCTCTGATTATGATTATATGATGTTATTTATCAGATTATTTTTTCATGTTTCATTTAATATAATCTTCTTTCATATATTCTATTTGGTTTGAGGAAGGTATAACGTTTTTTGCAGGTCTATTGGGGAAGAGGATCAGGAGAAGGGCTGGAGAAAGCTTGGACTAGTCTTTATTTTATCAATTATGGACCATTATAATATATGAATCTTGCTTATATATGCTTGTTGAACATTATGCATCTCTCTTTCAACCCAGTGCGTTGATGGCCTCTTAAACCCTAGCCATAGGAAACTTTCCTCTACAACACGATGGTAAATTTATAATCTAGATGCTTTCAAGTGACAGCATCTTGACCCTCCTCATCGAATGCCTCACCTTCCATTCTCTTCATGTAATAATCATGGTAGATCCCCAGCAAAACCCCCCGGCATGAAAAAACATAAATCCAAACCATCAAACTTCCCTTGCATAATGTCCACAGGCTAGGCCATTAAGACAGACACCCTCACTATACCTTCCAATCCATACAAAAACCACCCTTTATTACATGTTATAATGTGATCGAGGTACAAAATTAATTATGATAATGACTACCCTCCCTCACCAGACATCATGAAACCCGATACTAGATTCCTTCAATAAGGAAGGATTAATCAACATGTGTACTACCTGTAGCAGGGATTTCTCTCTTACTACAGGGTAGGAATGGCTACCTTCCGTCTATAGGACGGAAGGATAGGTTTCCTGGTGGTTATGCAAGAAAAACGAAATAGAAAGGAAATAAAGAACAGAAAAGAAAGAAATGGAAACCCCTCTGCACACAAGGTTATGGGTTTAGATCAAATACCCTGCATACAACTTGTTAGAAAACCTACCAACAAACAATGGAGACCTGCAAGAACATGTTAAGCCATGAAACCTGCAAGCAAAGATAGGTTAGAAAAAACTAAGCAAACAAGACAAAACAGACATTATACCTTCAATGGGTGGAGATGGGCCACCATGCCCTAGCTTGAAGAAGCACCTCTCTTGAGAATTGGGGGAGCTATGGCTCAATGGGAGGATCGATGAGAGGGAGAGTGAATGGCTTGAGAGGAAAAATGGTCTCAAGGCACTCACTTTTGCAGCATAACAGTATGCAAGGAAGGAATGTCTTGAGAGTGACCCCCACCCCTCTATTTATAGCTTTTTTAGGGTTCTAAGCCTCTGGTCAGGGCTTTAGCCTCTTTTTTTGGGCTTTTATCCCCTTTCGCTCAATCTTTAGCTCCTTTTAGGGTTTTAGGCTCCTTTGAGGGGTTTTAGCCCCTTTTTGGAGGCTTTAGCCCCTATGAGAGCTATTTAGGGTCTTTTTAGGGGTTTTAAGCCCTTTTTTCATGTTTTTAAGCCTTCTTGAAGGTGTGGGGGTCAAATGAGGTCAAATGAGGGTCATGCATGGGTGTCCTTGGGTGGTGTAGGCCATGTAGAGCTGAGTGAGGGATTTTTTGGGTTAATAGATTTCCCCCTAATGTGTGAGGGCAGGAGCTCATTGTATGGCCAACGAACATCATAGGATTTTCTGTGGAGAGGTGGTGCTTCCTGGGATGGGGCATGGTGGATTTTGGTTTTGTATTAATATGGTTCCCATCAATGCGTGAGATACAAATAATGTGTGACATGTATATGGACGAGGCGGGAATCCCCATGCTCGTAACAATGTCAAAAGAATAATGTGATCTATGCTCTATAATACCAGAGTCGATCATATACAATTGATGATAACTGAGAGGCTGAATACAATACTAATCTGAGGAACTGCTACATTGGACCCATGGCATTCTCATGGAATGCTATATCTTCACGACTAATAACCTGTTAGATCTGGAATGGTACATAGTTTTATGGACTCACTGATGGAGAGTTAGTTTCTGTGGTACAAGTATGCTGCATCAATCATAAATCTATATAGAAGAGCTGCTGGGGCTTCTGAACATTGTCTCCAACGCAACCCAAAAATTACAAGGGACATAAACCTATTTAGGTCCCTCGAATAGACTCATCAATGTGCTAGAGTCAGGTGACATCTGGGGTCTTTGACCAAATACTGCATGGGACCAATACCCTGTATGAATCTCAACAATGCGATGATGTAGTTGGAGTAAAGCACGTGAGAAACAACCATCCCGAGAGGCACTAAGGACTCCTCTCAAGTGGTTCAAGGAACTCATCAATGAAGTTAATGAAACCAAGATACAGGGACCTCTGGGTCTATCCTCTAGAATATGTGTGTTGTCATTGACAGAGGGAGACCTACCCCAGGTCAAGGCAATGGTGTTTCTTTCACCAGAAGCACGAGGGAGATAACCAAAAGATGTGAGACAATGGGAGGACCGACCCACTGAATGGGGGGGGCGGGAGGGGAAGAGTTGAACAGGGGCAGAGGGAGTGTAGTGGAATCAAAATTCCTTTGTTCAGAGTATGACGATAGGGTGGACCAGGCAGCAAATGAAACTGAACCATGGGAATGGGATCATAGCTGTAATACTGAGAATGTCACTACATATGGGAAATAATTGGGGAAGGTAGACAGTTTTGATATTAATGGGATCCAAGGAAGACACATTGCAGAGTACTCTGAACAAAGATGACCCTAAGTGGGAATGCTGCCAAACTGTTTTCTATGGGGTGGTGTCTAGAGACACCGTTGTGGTACGATCTCGTGGATTTTTGGCAAGCCCGAGAAAGTAAATGCTCGATGGTGCTTTCAATTTTAGAGAGTTTGAAAGCACGAAGAAGACTCTAGTGGGGGCTCTTTTTCGTTGGTAGTCTCCTGTGCCCAAAAAAGGATAAAAGTATACACAGGAGAGCTCACCCATCCTGTAGGGGATGAGAGACTTCTTTACCATTGGTAGTCCAATCAGGCCAGAAAAGGTTAAACCTATACTGACTCGATGATCATTCAGATACTTTTACGAGCATGAATGAAACCAAGTTTGCTCGGCAATCTTTTCTTGCTGAGAAGGCTGGAAAAGAGATTAACAACAACCCATGGTGAGATTTTTAGGAAATTTCGGCCCCTCTGCCCGAGAAATCATAAAAGTATGCAGAGGGTAATGGTCTTGGCTTGAATATGCCAAGGTGGTCCTTTTCATTTGATGGTCTACATAGTCCACAAAAGGAGATAAACGAGATGATGTAGACACCCTTTCCTATACTTTAACAAGCAGGAAAGGAAGCAGATGCGCTCGACAATCTTTTAATTCTTTTAAGAGTCATAAAAGAGCTTAAAAGAAACTCTAGTGTGGTCAACTGATTGCGGTGGCATAGGCAGTGCCCCATCTTGGGATGGTGGAAAGTGGTCCAAATTTCATTCTCACAGTATGGACAGAGCAGATGGCTCTCAAACATACCAATACTTGCACGAGATAGATCGTGGCAGAGGCACGCAAACTGAGGTGGCTCTCGGACAGAGGTCAGGAGAGTCATGTGTGAATTGTGGTGGATGGACTTGACTACATGTGATGTGAGTGCAAGTCTGAAGGCAGTTATATGCCAAACACATGCAAAGTAAATCATCTGTCTTCCGGACGATGGTTCGGATATTTGCATAAGGTGTGGTGGACGGAGTAGACAGCTATGTGTTAAAAATCAAAATGATATTCCTTGACGAGCGGTGGCCCAAGAATGTGCATGAGTAGCGATAGGCTAGTGTGATGCAAGTACAAGTCCGCAGACACTTGCATCACCATGACGTGGCTCGTAAATCAAGGTGACTTCCAAGGAGCAGTCCCAAAATTTGTCTGTTAAACATCAAACGATGGTCTCATAAGGAGATGGAAATTTGGGCCTAGAGGTGTGAAAGGTGTATCGAACAGGCTCCAGGTGACTCTGATTTAGCAGCTAATGGTGCTGCCCCTGAATGGGGGTCTTTGATTTTTGGTAAAAACATTGCAAAACAAAAATGAGAAAAAACTATGCTATAAGGGACTCATAGTGGTTATATCAGGCATAGACTCTCTTGAGGTGGAGCCCATTGCCCGACTTCTTCAAGAGTCGACCGTTTGAGTCAGCAAAGAGGTATGCCCCCTTGCCGAGACAAAGGTCATTGGCAAGGTGGGATGACAGAATTTCATTTTTTATGGGAAGAACCGATTCCACACTATAGTTTAAAGGGAACGGGGTAAAACCAGAGGCGGTCTTACAGATATCTCCGTCATCGTGTAAGTGATGCCGGGATAGATCAAGTGGATCTTCCATGACCAATGAGACGGAAGGGAAACTGGTTCTAGAGATCATGTAAATGGTATTGGTTGTGGCTTTGGTGGCCTTGCCCCCAGTCTCTATTGGAGGAAGAGGGGCAGGCCTGGAGATAGGAGGAGCCTTTGATGGACCCGGAGGTAGGTGCAAAATCATGTCAATTGGCTGGACCAGAGTCAACAAATCTTGGGGTCTCAGAGTTAGGGTAGGTCATTCAAGGTACCAAATAGGAACTCCCAGTGTGAAATCCTATAAATTGAGGTTGCCAAGACAGACTTGCTCACGATCCCAGGTGGTAGGAAAAGGAAAAGGATCATGTTGAGTGGGAATGAACCCCACTGTTTCCCTGGTAACTTAGGTTGAGGTTGTAACTGAGGTTGTGGTTGTGGCTAGGGTTTTGACTACAGATGGAGTTGCAACTGTGGTTGGTGTTGGGGTTGCGGATGGTGTTGCGGCTACAGATGGTGCATGTCATCCCATGGGTATTCTAGGGCAGTTAAGGCTTCAAGTATCTCCTCATCGTTGCGGAAGCAACAGAGATATAGGTCTGATGGACCATTGGTGATGGTGGAGACAAGAGGGTTGGTAGAACTAGACATCATGTAAATGGACATGGTGTCCTAAGAAGGAGGTGGGGGGTGAACTTCTTCGATCACGGTGATCTCAGATTCAAGGGAATGTTGACAAAGGTCAGCTAAAGCCATTCAAAACTCAGGCAAGTCTTGCAAGTGGTGAGAATAGTGTCCATACAATCTGCAAAGGGCACAAGCATGGTTTGTTCTCAATGACTTGTTTCTGACTATTGGCCCACTTGGGAGTTCAACCACGGGAAGGTTTTTCATTGTATCCATCGTGTCCAGGTGTGCGCGGATCATAGGAATCTCAAGGTAGTTCTAAGTTGGATGGCCCTGTTCTTCGCAGATGGTGCAAGGCGGGATTTGTCAAGGTTCAGCGGTACTTTTTGTGTTCTTTCCCCTGGCACTTTTTGGGTGGGGCGGTACGGGTGCGGGTGCAGTTGTTGGTTTTTGCGAGCCAGGTGGAGGATGAGATTCGACCACAATGGGTTGCACGAGGGTTAAGACTACCTGGGGCATTGGTGGTTGAGTTGGTGGATCAAGATACCACACGAGAATTCCTAATGTAAAGTTGAGTAAGTTTAAGGTGGTCATTACTGGCTTGCTCATGACACCAGGCGGGGGAAAGAGGAAGGGAATTATATGGACTGGAGAGGAGCCTAGATAACTCCCTGATGGTTGTATGTGGGGAGGAGGTTGTGGTTCCGGCTGCGGATGATGTTGTGGTTGTTGTTGATGTTGTGGCTGCAGACAGTGTTGTGGTTGCGGTCGGGGCTGTGGTTGTTGTTTGGATGCAACGGTACTGGATGAGAGCATGCACAAGTCTGCAGTCTCGTTTGGTGTCAATGGTGGTGACACTAAGGGGAAAGAAGTTGTCATGGTGGTATCGACAAACAACCCAGGGCCCACATTCAACAATGGGGAGGCTGGTATGTTTTCAACCATGGTGTTGACCGTAGGGATAACATTGGCATGTGTGGGCATCCCTTATGGATCAATGGTGTTGAACGTATGGATAACGTTGGCGGGTACCATTAGCCCTTGCAGATCGTGATAAGTTAATTGGTCAACCATCACAATTTTCCCTTCGTGGGGGAACATCATGAGACGGAAGACAGTTGATGCTACTGCTCTCATGGCGTACATATAACTTCTTCTAAGGAGAAGGTTATAGTCTAATTGAGCATTGACAACCTCTATATCAATCAGAATTGTCTTTCCAACTAATGTGATGGGGACATAGGGGAGGATTCCTTGGGCTTTAGTGGGATGGACATCATAAGCCCACAAAGTTGTGGAGGATGGTTGCAGAATTGGGGATCCAAGTTTCTGCCAGACTAGGGTAGACATAACGCACGTGGATGCCCCCTCATCCACTATGCACCGGTGCACGACCAAATTCCGGATAGACACCGAGATTTGAAAGGCAATGGTTGATGGCATTCATGGTTCTCCATTCTCTATGTTGAATGTGATCAACTTGGAGTCAGAGGGGTCTATGTCCCCAAGGGCGGCTAGTAAGGCTTTCCGCTGCATTGGGAAAGTTTTGAGTACCTCAAGAGTGGACATGGCGATAGGTTTTTGGGCCAAATCATACACAATGTTATAGCTGGAAGCATCTCTAGCCATGGCATTATTGGCAACCCGACGTATTAGGGGGCGCGGGAAAGGGGGTAACTGAAGAGGTGCATTGATTGTTTTAGACGTAGATGTCGTTGATGTGTTAGCGGGTTCGGTGTTGGTTCCATACAGATTTCATCTGGTTTGTAGATTGACCTCTTCAATTGTCATAGCTAGCAAGTGGTGGACACCTATTTCTGCCGTCGAAGGTGCCCCCAAAGCATTGGGATTGGGTTGGGGAGGGGGTGCGGTTGCCACCAATCCTTGGACTGGTAATGGGTTTTGGAGCACCATAAGAGGAGGTCCTTGTGGTGCCAGGTTGGGTTGGGCTTGGTCCGTTGTATTGGTGGCATGTTGAACCTCGTTTCTAATGGCTTGTTTAGCGCAACCCATGAAGGGACACTCGAATGTGTAATGCCTGTAGACCTCGCATAATGTGCACGGTTGGTTTGTTCGCAATGAAGCATTGCATCTCGGTGCATTTGGTCATTGAGGATTTTGGGTTGGTCAGTTCGTCACGGCATTGTTGGGAGGATTTGGTTGTTGACCACCTCCCTATGGTTGATCATTGCCTTGGTTCCGGGGTCGGTTATTCATGGCTTGCCCTTGTTGGTTATTGGGGGTTGGCTGGTTGGGACGGTTTTGTTGTGCAAACACATGTCCCAATGGAGCAGGTGGAGCAGGGGCGGGGGCTTGAATAGATGGCACCGGTGGTGCATAGTATATTTGGGTGGGTGTCGATGCCACAAATGTGGGCATTTGTCCCGCGTATTGTTGTGTCGGCCAAGCTAATGCCTGGGCCTGCTGTGGTGGCACAGCTTGTGCATAAGAAGTTGTGGCTTTGGACTGGGACATCATTCTTGCATAGTCTGGAGTTTGGTTTTGGTAGGAAACACTAGGGGTGTTGCTTGGTTGTGGTGGTATTGCATATGGTGTTGGATGGTGTTATGGTTGGTGGGAGATCGAGCCTATGATGCCATCTACGGCAAGGGATTCCCCCGATACATCCCTATAGGAGGTACCCGCACGGGGAGCATCTAGAATGACAGTGTAAAGGTACCTAGACTGTGCATAGATCAGATCAAACTATTGGGCTTTCAAGATGGCTTCCTCTTCGGATTGGGGACGTTCGGATGCGAAATCCTTTGCTATAGGTGGGAGCAAGGTTTTAAGGAACCAATCCAAGAAGATCATGTCATCAAGTTGGATCTTACACAAACTACGACATCGCCACCACTCATGGATGTGGTCGGTTATGTGGGTCGCAATATTTTGGCGGAAAGATAACAAGATCTCCACCCCTTCATCATATCTGATGGGGAGTTGGAAATATTGCAATAACATGAACACCGGGGAGTTGAAATCCGAGTACTTGGCTTGTGGTAGCTCAATGTACCACTTGGTTGTACCACCTGTGAGGGTGCGTTGGAATAGTCTTAGCCTGATTGAATCATCTACAATGTTGTTTGATGAGCACCATAGATGAAATGTCATGATGTGGTTTTAGGGTCACTTCCCTGCTTTTCCTTCAAACTTGGGAATGTTTGAGGGAAGTTTCGTTGGCATGGGAGGCCAAAAATTTTGATGGCAGATAGGGTCATTTGTTAACAGAGCCAAATCAGCCAAGTTAAGACGTGCCATGAAAGGAAGGTTTGACCCCAGGTTGATGTGATATGGGGCAGCCATGGTAGTGGGATTTGTAGGTGCATAATGCACCAGCATAGCTGGGGTACTTGTGGCACCATTGTGGACAGGCCAATGCCCCCAAGTGTGGTGGTAGGGACAGTGTGGGTGGAAGGGCCACTGCCCCCATGTATGACAAGAGGGGCAGTGTAAATGGAAGTGCCACTGCCCCCATGTGTTGCAGGTGGGACATCTTGACTGGTCAATATGGGTGGTGGTAGCTGGCTTATGATGGTTTGCATAACCGTGCTAGGGCCACCTACAGGGGTGTTGGTGGTGGTTTGTGGTGTGGACATGGGTCCACTAGCAATTACTACGCCGAAAAATGGATCCAGGTTTGCACCAGCCATGGGGCTTGATGGTGCAGTGTGCAGATCTGGTTCAGACTCATATGGGTCTGAATTTGAATCAAAGGCTATGTGGCCTTCTGATGGTGTAGAAGGTCATCGAGAATGGTCTCAATGATGTCGGTTTAATGACACAGACTGTGGTGGTTCACCTCTTAGGCGTGAAGAAGAGCGTGAGGGATCAATCGTGTCAGATTTGTATGTTAAACTAGTGGTAATGATTTTTGGACCCCAGTTTTAATGGCTTCCTATTGGCTTCAAGTGGTCACTTGGCCACCAAGACTGCCAGAAGACAATGCTTGGATTTTTCCTCACAGGAGTGCTACTCAATCGGTGGGGGTCGTTGCCTGTTTCGCTTGGCAATTCCTCTCAGCGGCTAGCTACTTTGGGGTTCCTATGGTACTCCTCACAATGAGTTTATGGGCTGAGCCCAAGTACTTCCCATGGTTAAGGCAATCAGGGACTTATGTCCTCAAAGACTGCAAATGTTTAACTTAGTGTAAATTGTAAATTTTGCTGGCTCACTCAGCGTCATGAACTGAGTTGGGTTGATTTATATGGTATGGTGTGTATTTATTTTGTTTTTCCGTTATATTTGGTGGTTGCTTAGATGGTTTATGAATATTCCACAAAGTTCATAACTTTGTGAATGAAAAAGCAATAAATAGTAATCAGAAACTTTTAGACATGTACCATCTGTAATCCTGAACTATGATAGTCTGACTAAGTTACTACCTTGCACTTATATTTCTCTTCAACCAAGAGAGAGTGTTAGGCTCTCAACACAATGGGACTAAACCCATCCGTAGATCCACAGGTCACCCTCCAGGTGCAAGGTTGGTCAACAAGGAGGATGCTGAGTGTCGTAAGAAGCCCTCCTTCTCTACCCCCTCTACCTTCCAAGCCACCCGTTTTTAGTGGCTTCGAAAAATAATAGGTGAAGTGCCTATTACTATATGAGCTTCACCCTTCATCTTATCCCAGAATACCATGAAGGGTGATGACTGGGTAGAGGATGAAGGGTTAGGCAAGATGTTGATTTTAAGTAAATTTTAATCAAGCTATGTTCATTAACCCATTAAGCATTGATTTACACTTTGATTTAATCAAGCTTTGTTCTATAAATGAAATGAAAATAAACAGAAATAAAAATAGTTTGGATGGACAGAGGCAGCTGAGCCACACTGACAGTCCTTAACTTTTAAAAAATCAAACTCTGAGTGATAGAACGCACTTTTTGGGTCAAATTTGGTGAGGGGGTTGCCAATTTTTTTCCGAAAACAGGCGAGGGGGTCGCTTAGAATTTGCAAACAGAAGCGAGCTGACTTCTAGAAGGGGATGGCACCTTTCAAGTCTAAATAGGCAACCTGGTCGCACCTGTGAGGCTAGAATGAGTGACCTGGTCCCCTCTTTGGGCCTGATAAGAGAGACCTGCTCCAGAAACTGAAATTTTTTTGACCCTAAGTCAGATCTAGCTAACAGTAACCTGTACTGTGGACAAATGGACTCGAATTTTCCTTGAGGAGGCTTGGCAGTAACTGGAAATGTAAATAAACAAGAATCTAAGCTAGATTTTAACAAGAAATTAAACTAGGGAAAAAAACAGAACTAAAAACTAAAACTTTGAAAAATAAACCTAGGTATCATGTGGGATCGACATGGTATGGTCGTCAGTTCTGTAGCAGGGATTTCTCCCTTACTATAGGGTAGGAATGGCTACCTTCCGTCTATAGGATGGAAGGATAGGGTTCTTGGTGGTTATGCAAGAAAAATGAAACAAAAAGGAAATAAAGAACAGAAAAGAAAGAAATGGAAACCCATCTTCACACAAGGTTATGGGTTTAGATCAAATTCCCTGCACACAACTTGTTAGAAAACCTGCAAACAAACAATGGAGACCTACAAGAACATGTTAGGCCATGAAACCTAGAAGTAAAGATAGGTTAGAAAATATTAAGCAAATAAGACAAAACAGACATTATACCTTCATTGGGTGGAGATGGGCCACCATGCCCTAGCTTGAAGAAGCACCTCTCTTGAGAATTAGGGGAGCTATGGCTCAATGGGAGGATGGATGAGAGGGAGAATGAATGGCTTGAGAGGGAAAATGGTCTCAAGGCACTCACTCGAGCAACATAACAGTATGCAAGGAAGGAATGTCTTGAGAGTGACCCCCACCCCTCTATTTAGAGCGTTTTTAGGGTTTTAAGCCCGTGGTCAGGGCTTTAGCCCCTATGAGAGCTATTTAGGCTCTTTTTAGGGGTTTTTAAGCCCTTTTTTCATGTTTTTAAGCCTTCTTAAGCGTGGGGGGGTCAAATGAGGTTAAATGAGGGTCATGCATGGGTGTCCTTGGGTGGTGTAGGCCATGTAGAGCTGAGAGAGGGATTTTTTGGGTTAACACTACCCACATCTGAGTGTTAGAAAATATGATCACATATGAATAACAATTAAAGAATAAATAAGATGTAAATATTAAAAACATTACAAGAGAGACACCAATATAACGTGGTTCGCCCAATATGGGATACATCCACATAGAAATATACAGTCCTTTATTATTATACCATCCAGCAAAATGAAGGGATACAACCTGCATCACATGCATTGCACTTCCTCTTTACTCTCTCGCAGTCTCTCTCACGCAATCACATAGATCATTTTACAATGCTACAATACAATACACATATGTATTACAATGCTTTCCTTTTATAGGGGAATTACCATGGAAAAATACCATAGGTCACCCAATACTGTGGGCTCGCAAACTGTTAGTCAACAAACATTGAAAAAAAATTCTTTCAAGAGCTTTTCTCTGTTACCAAAAATTCTCAATCAGTGCGAACAAATATTGTTTCCTCATTCTACATGGGGAAGATCTAGAACAAAAGGCTACAATAATGCATCTTCTCCATAGATTATTAGACTACTTGAATGCCAATCTTTCTTACCTCAATGACGAAGGTGGTCCTTGTCTCATGGATAAGTTTGCGATCAGTTGTACCTATAAAGAACATGAAGAACAAGACACAATAGTGAAAGAAACAAGATAATTCTATAATGTATAGTAAAGATCAAGGAGAAAAGTAATGAACGATAGATATTAACACAAATCATTCATGTGAAAGGGGAACATGTTTGTATTAACGATATAAGAGAATAAAACTATAGTAAAATCCTTAATGTTGAAGCTTTTCTCTCACAATGTCTTTGACATACTTTCACACACACTCTACAAACTCTGCAAATATCACTCACAACCACACTCTTTGCCTCCTATACCAATAGTGATTTTAGCAGCATAAAGGTGATATCTTGGTCCTCATACCTCCCATATCCATGAAGGGAATCTTGTATATGTAGGCCAAAGAGGGCCCAAAGGGGTTGAGATATCTTAGGAGGAAGGTGAGGGATGATCCATAGAGGCAAGGGGAACGAATTCCACCTATTCCAAGATGTTGGGATAATCCTTCACGAGGAATTTCATATAGAATGTTCTCGAAGTCTTCTCTTTAATCCTTTTTGATAGTACTGATGCTTCTTGTGCATGAGCAGGTTGCATCGACAGTCTTTGTCTTTGAGAAACAAGTGTCACAAGAACATGTTGTCAGTAGGAAAGAGGGGTTGGGCCAGTCAGGTGCTCTATGTCAGGAAGCAAGGTGCATCAGACCTCCTAGAGTTGAGAAAAAAGGATCCTTAAAATATGGTTTGGCCAAATAACTTCAAGGGATTTAGCATAGAGACAAGTTTTGAGTGTAACAGAATGCCCCCCAAAGTATGAAGCTAGAGGTATGTAATAGGTGAAATGCTTTGATAGATGTGATATGGAATCAGAGGCAAATGAGTGGCAAGTGAAGACTTGAAATAAAACTAGTTACAAACTAGCTAACTCAAATCATGACCATGAACCAATACACTACACATCTGTGTATAATGACCAAGTCATGGCTACCAACAATACACTATAGATCCATGATCAACAAGACTCAAATTGGTACATAACTACGGAATATACAATGTAGATATATGTCATCCTAACCCAAACTTGAGCGTAGCCACCAAACATACAATGTGGATCCATGCAATGACTAAACAAATACTCCATTGCAACCTGAGGATAGGCACATATTCCAATGAATACCTAACCACTCAGGGTCTTCATTCCAATCCTAAATAGTGCGATTCTATCCATGTGAATAGATGTCTTGATGTCGAACATGGTAGAAACCACTTGATTACTGATCATTGATGTATATCGTTAACAAGTGTGTTGGAAATCACCATTACTATCAATGATTCCTAAGGTACCCTAGTACATTCCTCCAAATGTGAATAGATGAGTTGAAGTCAAACAATTAGTGGAATCTTCCAATTAGAGGCCAATTATGAAATCCTACTATTGAAAGCAAGGAAACATGCCATTGAGGCATACAAGATTCAATGTACTTGACTAGTTTCTAAGACTAATTCTTGGATAAGGTGTTGATGTCGGCGGGAATAGACTCATCAAAGGAGGGATATGATGTTTCCCTCATCAATGACATGAACCTTGGAACAACAAATTATTATTGGAAGTGATATTTGATAATGGAACAACCACAGGACTGGCTCAGATATGACAGACTTGAGGGAAGGTAAGGTAAATGTATAGGTAGAATGTGGTAAAGATTCCCTTTCAACATTGAATGACACGACAAGTGAATCGGCAAAATCGACGCAATCGAGGCACAAACCAGACATAATGGAAAGACAAGATGATGAATTATTTGAATTGACTCAAAGAAGAAAAATGACTCATGAAAGTGGATCGACTCGATGACAAGCTGAATACCCAATGTCTATATGAAAATGCAGACATGTCCCATGTTCAAAGGTGACTAGGAGATGCCTTTAACAGAAATGAAAGATATTCCCCATTCCCTTAATTTCCCAATCAAAATGGATGAGTACCTATTTTATTTTTAACGAGCTTGAAAAGGGTAACAAATGGTCGATATAGCCCATCAAGTGATGAGTCCATCCTCATATGTTTTATGAACCTAAGAAAAGAGGAGTTCATTCCAAGAAAAGGGTCCTTTGACACTTAATTTTGTGAGTCCGAAGAAGGTAAGCTTAGTTGTCGTTTCATATTTAGAGACTCTAAAATGACTAAGAAGACTCCAAAGTGAATTTTTCGTAAATTTAGTCCCTGAGGTCCAAAAAGGTATAAACTGATACCTAGGAGAACGCTTCTAATCGTAATGAACTAGAGTGTACATTTTTTGTAAATGAGTCTAAACAATTCGAAAAATGGGTAAACTATCACTGAATAAACGACCTTTCAAATACTTTTACAAGCGTTAAAGAATCAAGTTCGCTTGGTGATATTTTCATGTTTAAGGAGCCTAAAAAGAGCTTAAATATGACTATGTGAGGTTTTCCTTTTTTTGTTATCCATTTTAACGAGTCCGAAAAATGGGTAAAATCACACTCGATACCTTTTTACTAAATTTTTAATGAGCGCGAGGAGGGTAAAAAATACAGTCATAACTTTTTTTCAACTTGAACTAGAGCGTGAAAAACTCAAAAAGAATCTCTATCGTAACCAAAAACACCCAATATGTTAGAAAACAAGACCGCGGAGCAATAACAGATATACGGTTAAATAAATAAACAATACGCAAAACACATTAAAACATTACAGAGAGACACGGATATAACGTGGTTCACCCAAATGATGTGCTATGTCTATAAAGAAATTGTCAGTCCTTTTATTACAGTCCAGAAAGATGAAGGGATACACCCTGCAGCGAAACCACTACACTTCCACTTCACGCTCTCACAGTCTCTCTTCCAATACAATACAATACAATAATCAGTCGTTTTACAATGCTTTCTTTTATAGGGGAAATACACTGGGAAAATTCTAGGGTTAACCCAATACTATGGGTCCGCAATACTATTGGCCAACACACATCCCAAAAAAAATTCACACTGCCCCTAAACCCCTTTGTCTCGGGGGAGTTACCCCTGAACCCCCTTTTTTGGGGCACTACCCCGAACCCCAAGGCAGGGGGAATGAGTGTACAGTACACAACTAAATAATATCTCTGGATCGGGAAGATTAGGCTCCACAACCAACACGATAAGGCCCTAAAATATTCAAAAACAACATTATGACACTTTCACCATGAAAACTATACGAAAAACATAGCAAAAACCCACAATATTTAAATATTTCACTAATTATTTCTAATTGAAAATAATAATAAAAAATAGTATAAAAATAGTGAAATAGTAAAAAATACTTACCATTGTGTTTTTACCATAGGAATAGGGTGAAAATTGTGTTTGATAGAGGAGTTTGTGACGAAGTCTCCAGGAGTTACGGGCAATCAATCAACGAACCACCAAAAGTAGGTAAGAGCTATCATCCTCCCCTTCCTTTTCATGGTTGAAATTTCACTTTTTATCGTGCTTTTTGTAGTTTTAGGAGAGTTTTTATAAGGAGAAGGGTACGCCTTGGGCGATGCTCTTCTCCCTTTTAGGAGGTACGCCGATGGACTCCCTGAAATGGGAAAGAGGATTAGGGGCACTCTGTCCTCTAGGAGAGGTTGTGTCGTTGGTTTTTTCCCATAGGGAAAGTGCGTTGACTGTCATGATTCTCCAAAAACACAATAATTTAGCATGAAATATAAGTATTATTTCAATCAATGGAGTCTAAAGGTTTCCTTATGGTTTTCCCACATGTGTTTGACAAAAAAAATGGTGATTTGGAAGGAGCGTGAGAATGAAATATATGATTCCCAAGCTGCAAATGACCCAATGACTATAAGGGAACTAAGGGAGTGTCGAATCTTTAAATAATTAAGGGTTCTAGGCATAAGAGCCCATTTTCATTTGTTGGATCATTTGATATAGGTGTGGAACCCATATCAACAATATTTCCATGTGGGGACCCACATTCTGATGATTGATGTCAAGGACATCTACTTTCTTATAGAACTATCCAGGAGAGGAATTCCAATATCAATCACAAGTCCCCGAGGAGGGGACATGTCTGTCGATGACCCCATTGATGAGTATTATATGGTTAGAACAAGGTCCCAAGGGGGAATATTTAGATAAAACATATTGTGGATTGGGCATTGAGGATTGTAGCCTTCACCATAGAGAGTTAGCAGGAAGTAGAGTTTCTCACCAGACTACCTGAGCACATATGATGTATGTGTTGGAGTGCATGGCTCCAACCATATTCAACTGGAGTGAGGGGATACTATTAAGCCTCAAATACCAGCTCATGAAGTGTCGACAAGGTGAGCTAAAATATTTTGGCTATAGGGTGGTAGTAGTATCATTATTTCTAGAGAGGGTTCCTTTGTTACATCCTCAGGTGCCTCTCAATAGGTTGGAGTCTGAGGATCCACAGATGTTGAGGTGGGTCAAGGCCATGGCTCATAAAGGGGGTGGTGAGGGCCCATCGTGACTTATGGATCCATCTTCTTCTATTGGTTTTGGGGCCAACTTCTAATGGTAGAGGACTATGCATACACAGGGACTGAATTTAGGGGTGACCTTGATCTTCGATTACCTGAGGGTGAGTAGTGAGATGACCAAGGTAATAAAGATACTATCTCATCATGTTTTTGTTTTAAATTATATCGCAATTTTATTTTTTTTTGCATTTTGGTGATACTAAGACATAACATATTATTTTGCAGACATTGGTCCATCCAGACTTGTAGCAACTTCTCCTATCGAGAGGCGATGGATGGTTAGTGATATAGCCATCATGAATGTAGAGGCAGAGGAAGAGCTTCAAGAAATTGAAGAAAACCTCTAGAGGCGGATTGACAGTGTTCCCGATATTTCTATTGATGATCTTCACAAGTGTTATCAGCACCATACCGCAGGACTATCAGGGAATTTTGGGAGGCTACTCTGAAGAGTGGATCATGTTGTTATGTGTTATCATGAGCATAAGGATTAGTCCAGAGTGAATCCTATTTTGTATTGTATATATGTATTGAAAACTTCAAAGCTTCATATTTTGACCTCTTGATGGTTTCAGATTTTGGGTACCCTAAAATATTATGGCTTCAATTTTTCTTCTCAGCATCATTTATATATAAAAACAACTTTATACAGACATGTGTGTGCATGTGATGTGTTATGTGCATGAATGGATACCTATATGTGTTTATTTTTTATTATATTTTTACATGTGATCACAATTAAAATTGAACATCAAGCATGAGTTAAGTACCAATCCAAAACATAGTTTACTAATGTATCATCCACTATGTTCAAATGTCTTGGGATGTCATGGTAGGAAGCACACTCATAAGACCTCTCTAAGAGTCGAACCCTCCGGAACATACAAAAAAATAAGGGGTTACAGATGGTATAGACCTGGTTAAATTGATGTACATCTAACTCTGAATCTAAATAAACCCTAATCTGGATCACATCACTCGTTAAAGCTTCAATTAACAACCCAATCACTGCATGGTAGTCTGCAAGATTGTTCATAGTGGGGTCCAAACAAGTTCCTCCCGGGCTTACCAAATCATCGGTAGGGGAATACAGTACCCAAGTTGCTGATGTGAGATTCAAGGTATAACAATTAGAGCCATCCGCAAAGCTAGAGTAAGTGTTCATCTTTTGTTTTAAGCACAACACCATATATACATGCTTACCTAATACAAATCTGACATTTACAACAAAATCACAATCCAATCTACACAAATCACACTCTATAAACAATATGTACAAGGTACCTATGTTAGATGATCTAGTCATAGTACCTATTGAGGTAAATCATGTTTTGGGGCTCACCTAAAGGTATTCCATCATATTCTATCAGCTCGTAAGATCCTTTCTCTAAGACGCAACTAATAATGTAAGGCCCATGCCACATGGATTCCAACTTTCCACTTCCCATTTTATTGTGTTTCTGGTCATATGTCAGGACCAGGTCACCTTCGTTGAAGAGGCGAGGTTGAATGGATCAATCGTACCGAGATTTAATTCTTCGTATATGTACCTCATTTTCTAAGGTGGAATCTTGATGAGTCTCATCAAGCTTGTTCAAGTAAAAAAACCGTTCTTCCTCTAAAGTGGTATTGGGTAGCATCCCTACGACAAGTTTCATAGAAGGAATCTCACATTTCATCGGGAGTGTAGCCTCTATCCCTACACTAATTGAAACGACATGAAGCAGGTAGATGTATTAATAGTAGTACTATAATACCATAATGTGGAAAACAATTGTAAATTCCAATATTTTCCTACCATTCATTGAAGCATAGTTTTCAACACTGTGTTGATTGCTTCAACCTAAAAATTGGCCTAACAGTAGTAGGGTGTGGAGTTATCATGGCGAAAACCTAGTTTGGAACTTAGTTCCAACATCATCTGGTTTTGAAAATGTAGACCATGATTAGTCACAATGTCTTATGGGACTCTGAGCCTAGAAATTATGTGATTGAACAAAAATAGGGCGACAATTTTGTCATCTTCTACATATGTAGGCATAGCATCATCCCACTTTGTAAAGTATTCCACAGCAACAATGATGTAACCATCCCCCCCCTCCCCAAATTGTTGATGTATTTGTAACTTCAGAATGTCTTCACTTGTATATCTTATGTATTGTACCCCGATGTTTATTCTAGGAAGTGTCTGTAATGTATTTGAGTCATCTCATGCCCCGATGTTCCTATCGGGAGATTCAATAATGTAAACAAGTCATGTAAAGTCATTGTGGGTAACCCTCCTATTGTTCAAGGGTTAAAGTCCCCGTAGTTTTGGGGCCCTAGTGTTGTTACAATATCCTAGAGAAGTTGACCCTAGGTGAGTTATTGTAAGTCAGGGAAATATTCCCCACTGGTGTGTTAAGGATAACCCTCCTTGTTGGTCGGAGGGGAAAAGTCCCCACAAGTTGTGGGGCACTAGGGTTATTAGACTCTCCTAGAGATGTCGGCTCTAGTAAGTAATTGTTAAGTGAGGCCGACATGTTGGAGTGGACATTAAGTGAATGAAAGAATATAAATAGAGAGTGAGCCTCTCTATTTATCACACACACTCTCACTCACTGGGGTGCATGAGTGAGAGAGAAGAAGCTGGGATCAGAGAGAGAGACTATTGCTGTCGGGAGATCATCTTTATATTTTCAGGTTTTACTTTTGGTGCTAATTCTATCTCTGAGGAAGTTATGGAGTTTTCTCCTTTATGTTTCCTCGAGGAAAATTCTTTGTGTCTCTTGTCTCTTGTGTTTATTGTTGTGCATGTTATTCTCTCAGTTAAAGATCCTAAGATCATAATGCTGGCTTGAATGATAAAAATATAACATGGTATCAGAGCTAACCCGAGAAGAAGACATTGTGCAGCTATAGAACCTAGGGCTTATTCATTGTTTGGTCTCTCTCCAAAATACATCAGCAAAAGTATGCTAGGCTGACACTCCATTGAAGGGCGCATCTTTTCGTTGAAGCGGAATTCAATTCCAGACATTTTCAGTTTTTGGTGCGGGAAATTAGGGCTTCTTACAGAAGAGGAATTTTTTAGTGAGCTTGGCATAGGATTTCTATCCTCATCAAAATCAAAGTTTGGATACCTAGGTAGAGATTTTTGGTTGGGTGAAACTCCGGGAAAGTCAAACCCTAGTTTGACCCTGGGCCAAAAAAACCCTAAAATGCTAAAACGGATAAGTTTTGGTACATTCACTATATCTCAGGATTGGAGAATGCTCAAGAGCTGAAACTTTCATAGGCCAAATATAAAATCCTAATTTACACTGTATCCTAAGTTTCGCCTTATATTCGCTATATTATAGGAGATATGATCCCTCCAATCTAGGGTTCCAACCTCTCCCAGGATTCATCCCCAAACAGGACACCAGGGGAGGATTGCTATATCTCGGGCTACGAAGATCCAAATAAAATTTACGAAGATTTTATAGAAAGGGCATGGACTATACTTTCTGTGATAGAAGTTCTAGACCTTGAAGATGAAACAGTGACATGTGGCAGCCTATACAACTTCGCTATGTTGAACAGTCCTGAAACAGGTCACCTTGGGAAAACAATCATAAGTACCAATTGGTGAAGCAAATTCTGATGAAACCCATGGTGTTGGAACAGGGACGGGAGAGGCTACCTCAGTGAGAAGTTTCAAACATATAATAATATTAATTTAGGATATACCATAGAAATGGTATCAGGAATTTCTATAGAAGAAATTGGTAAGCTAGGGATTCCTGTTCCGAGAGCTTCCCTCCATTGTTTTCAGAAAATGAGTACATTGGACAGCTCATCTTGAAGAGGTCTATCTTTCTATCCACTCAGATCTAAAAGATTCCAAGTTTTGAAAATTAGGGTTTCTCTGACAAACCCTAGATCATCCAGCTCCGGAACCAAGATGGACACCTCAAATCGGTAAGGTCTAATCTATTGCTATTTTCATTTGAGGTTCTCATTTTAAAGTGATCTATCACATCAGCTTGGTGAAGTTGACAACTTCCAAGCATGGAAGTATATGATCTCTCTGAAGAAAATGAATTGGACACCCACATGAGTGGAGAGGTTCCAGTTCCATAGGGAGAAGAGGCTATAAGCCTTACACAAGAAGAACTTGGTCAAGGTCAAGAAGATAATTGTTGATTCAATCACAGATCACCTTATACCATTAGTGTCTTCCCTATAGACACCGAAAGAGATGTTTGACTCCTTGACTAAGCTATTTGAAGGGAAGAACATAAATCAGAAGATGACTTTGAGAAAACAGTTGTATAATGTGAAGATCCAGAATGCAAAGACCATACAGTCATACTTTACGAGGGTCTCTCAAATCAAAGAACAACTTGTAGCAATAGAAGAAGAAGTGGAAAATACGGAAGTGGTGATAGCCACCTTGAATGGCCTCCCAGGATCATGGGATTCATTCATGTGAGGAATGTGTGCCAGAAGGAAGTGATTACTTTCAGTAGACTTTGGGAAGAAGAAGAAGCTCGACTCATAATAAGAGAAGAGAAGATGGGAGCAACTGAAGATCAAGCTCTTACCATCCAAAGAAGATCCCTCAAGCGATGAGGAATATGAAGAACTCAACTCTTGAAGAACCTCTTATCCATATTAGCATTTGGATAAGAAATTATGAATGAAGAAGATGATGAAGCTGAAGGCTCAAGAAGGAGTCTACCCACAAAACAAATAAGGATAAGTATTCAATTGTCATTTCATGATATTGTTTTGCTATGCATTTGTTTATATTCAGTTGATGTATTATGCATGATGAAATGTTTGCATTAATGACAGTATACTACTAATATGCATGTGATGGGTAAGTATCTCATGGTTCTATACAACTCTCCATTGCTACTTATATAGAATGAAACCTCTTTGCTGACATATTGGATTAGTACACAATCTCAATGTTGTCCTGGTAGAGATGGAAGGCATCTAGAAAAGTTTCTGTGAGATATGGATGAATGTTGTATTGGCTTAAATAGTTGCATGATCATATATTTATGCATAAGAATTTTCCATTATGAATATGCATTATGAAATGTTTCTAACCATACAAATGCATTTGACTTGTAGGAAAGATCGCATACATAATCGCCTACAAGCAAAGAAGGATGAGACTTGTTCCAAAGAACAAGTGATGACAGTTCAATAGGAAGAATTATATGACGAATGCAGTGACATCATTGATGCGGAACCTTCCAGATATGAAGAAGTAACTGAGAATAAAGGGAAGACTAGTTCAAGAAGAATGATGTCTAGGATGTAGTATCAATATGTGAAGGGAAGTTCATAGTTCCATCATGCAGTAGATGGAAACATCGTGGAATACAAGCCAAGATTCGTAGCACGAGGCCTCTCACGAAAAGATTACATAGAGTATGAAAGACAGAGGGAGTATGATGCTTCACTTTAGAGGGAGTGACTACAGAAGATCTCGAGGATCGACATGGTACGACAAGATGGATAGCTTACTGGTGACTCTAGGATTTACTGAGATTAAAGAGGATTCCAACCTTTTCCTCAGGGTTGAAGGTGGAAGACCAGTGATGCTCCCGTTATATGTCGATGACTTGTTCTTGACAGAAGTTGCAAGAAGGAGAATTGCTGCCAAGTTTGAGATGAAGGACTTGGATATGATGCACTACTTTCTAAGCATAGAGGTGTGGAAAAATATCCTTAGGACAAGGGAAGTATGCAGTAGAGATCCTGAAGAGGTTCAGGATGATGGACTGCAAGGCCATGACCACACCTATGGCATCGAACCTGAAGCTACTCAGTGTTGCTTCATCAGAGTCAGTTGATGCGACAATGTATCGTTAGATGATTGGGTCCTTGATGTACCTGACAAATACGAGACCATATATTTTCTTTGATGTGAACACCTTGAGCCAGTTCTTGATAGATCCGACACATGTTCACTTGATTGCTGCAAAGCATATTCTGAGGTACCTAAAAACCACTTATACTATGAAACGAGAACTCGACACAGTTCTCGTTTTTCTCTCTCCTAATTTTAGTAGCTATTTTTACCCCTGTTTCAAAAATGGTTGATGCCAGTATCACACATTTTCATTTTCAGACATTTTTTGGGGCCTTTGAATTATCTTTGTTGTAAAATATTTTTAATTTCTATTTTCAAGTGTGTTTTTTGAAATTTAACAAAATAACATACATTTTTAAGCAATTTATAATGAAAAAATATACATTTTATGATTTTTTCTATAAAATAAGACATTTTTATGTACAAAATAAGGCATTTTTATTGACAAAATTGTAAATAATTCCAGAAAGC